>PVJA010019688.1:0-37969 GCA_004027025.1 Myocastor coypus
TGGTACCAGTCTGCACTCGCACCAACAAGGGAGAAGGTTTTCCCCACAGTCCCTCTAACATCTGTATTGGTTGACTTTCTGATGACAGCCATTCTTTCTGGGGTAAGATGGACTCTCACTGTTATTTTAATTATTGACCAGCTCCTAGAAGTCCTTTTTCTGAGACACAGTTGGCTAAAATATTTTCCCTAATTCATGGGTTTCCTTTTTACTCTATTGGTGATTTCTTTTGACACATAGAAACTTTTCAGTAAGATGAGATCCCAGGTGTTTTTGTCCTTGATTCAGAAAACCTTGACAAAAGGGAAGCCTGAAATGAAAACTTTTCGAGAAAAGCAAGGGTAGATTAGATATTGTTGGTAAATTATTCAGCATCTACGAAATACAGAGCATTGGTTAATAGCTGTATTTTACACAATCTCTCTCTCTCTCTCTCTCTCTCTCTCTCTCTCTCTCTCTCTCTCTCTCTCTCTCTCTGTCTGTCTCTTTTTATGTATTTGGTACAGGGTCTCACTATCCAGCTCTGACTTGTAGTGATCCTTTTATTTTCAGCCTCCCCAGTGCTGAGATTATAGGCGTGCACCACCATACCTGGATTTGGTCACTGGCTCATTGCACCCTGGGGGCAGAGGTGGCGAAGCACGCTGGACTGGGCATTGAACCCTGGTCACTGAGCTTGCCAAAGCAGGCACTAGTCTGCTGAGCTATCTCACCAACCCTGTTTTACTCAATCCTGTCGCGCGCCGCCTCGCCAGCAAGGAGGACGCAACACACAGTTCTTCCTTCAGCGGTTTATTCAGGACCCTTGTACAATCGCGGTTGTCTTTCTTCCTTCTCCCTCTTTCTTACTTCTCCCTTCTCCCCTCTCTCTCGAGCACCCGCGGGCTTCTAACTAAATACTCCCAAGCATCCAATCCTGGTTAGCCATGTGGCACTCAACGGTAGGTCCACATACGCGGAAGCAAGCCAGGGGTTTCAGCCTTGACCATATATGGTAATAAACAACGGGCGGAGAGCACTCACCCCTCGGGGGTGGAAGGCGGAAGCCGGCACCATCTTTAGGGTACGGCAGTACACGGCTCTCCACACAATCCTAAACATGTGGCAAAAATAGTTTGATAGTTTACAAAGAAAATAACAAGTGCAAAGTATCATGGAGAAATTTTCTTAAGAGGATTAGAACTGGACCTTATAAAAGGTCACTTACAGCACAGATAAAATAAAGTGTTTCTGCCCAGGTAATCAAAAGCTTTATGGAGCACACTGATAAGCTGACAGGTGAATGGGTAGGCACAGCATCAGAAAGACCTACTATGACAACAGGAAAACCAAAAAATGTCAACTGTGCCCTACAAGAAAGTACTGGAAAATAAAGCATCTGTGCTGTCAGTGTAAGCAATACTTGTATATGGAATGTGCAGTTATTCATGTATGAAGTCTGCCTTGGATGTGAGAGCAAAGCTTAGTTCTGTGGTGGACATTTGTGTTTACATTGTAGTTCACATAAGTTTTTATTTTTAATGTTATCTTTTAAGTTTGTAAGCTGATGTGATATGAAAATATTGATGTCTATTCTAGGCACCCATTACATGGTGGATGTTTTATTGATACCTTATTTCTCTGCTAAGTTCATGTTGTACAGTGTAGTAGGAAGCTCCTGACAAAACAGGAAGAAAGATGACAAAGACTGCTACATAAGAAAGGAAAGGTAAGCACATGTACTGTCAATATAAGTGAGACATGTGCATGGAATAGACAGTTGACGTGTGAAGACTGTCTTGGATGTAATAGTTGAAGCAAGGATTTTTTTGTATTGCATCTGCAATCTCAATAGGTTTTTTTTTTGCCTTTTTTAGAATGAGACTCCATGTACTTCAGGCTGGCCTTGAACTCACTTTGTAGCCCAGGCTGACCTTGAGCTGGCAGTCATCCTCATGACTCAGCCACCCAACTGCTAGGATTACAGGTGTGTGCCATCATGCTGGCACTTCATATGAGTTTTGAAATGGTACTTTTATAGATGTTTCAGAGAATTCTAACAATATTTTCTGCTTTCTTTCTTAACTCTATTTCCTCTAGACCTGGTTACTCCATTCAATTTAGTGTCTCTCTCTCTCTTTTTTTTTTTTTTGGTCACTTTTGAATCTGTTGTCTTTTTTAGTGCTTGATTCTTAGTTGGTAATAAATGTTTATATTGCTTAAAGCTATCTTCAAGGCTATATATCACATGGCCTTTGCAATAATAGACCTCATCTTGAGCATTTTTCCATTCAACACCGTGAATTTATTTCCAAAAAGAGATGAACCATTTATTTGAGCCTTTCTCTGTAACCGTATTGTAAATTTAAGTAGCATCTATTTTCATATTTTCAAATGACACTCTAAATCAGTGGTTTTTAATCCTAAGGCTATAATAAATTATCTAGAGAGCATTCGAATACAAATGCCCAGGCCCATTTCCTTTTATAAATACTGATTCAGTTGGATTGTGGGGATGCTTAAGCAGTCAAGATTTTAAGAGTTCCCTAGATGATGTTTATGTGCAGTTCGACTGAGAACTTGGTCGTACTATATAATCAGAATGGTGACTGTGATAGGTTAGTTGATGTGAACATTACTATTCTTTCAAAAGTAAATTTAAGACTAGAGATGTAGTTCAGGGGTAGATTGTTTGCTTACCTAGCATATATGAGCCACTAGATTCAATAGTTGGACACCCAAAGAAAATTCACAGTATATGAGTCCTAGTGCTGCTAAGTACTGTATTGAGAGGCAATTGACTTTAGGCTAGGACTGTACATTTTTTTTTCTTGTTTCAGAACTTTTGTTTGTTTATTTATTCATTTTCATGGCCGGCTCAGCCTGCCCTGAGGGCAGGGCTGGCGCAGTATGTGGTGCCGGGGATCGAACCGAGGTCCCTGCAGCCGCCCAAGCTTTCCTAAGTAGGCGCTTTAGACCACTGAGCCATCCCGCTGGGCCCCAAGTACATTGTTATTTATAGTGCTGTTTGCTTGTTCTCTAAAGTATCTATATGTGTGGTCCTCTATAGCTCATCTCGCTTTCTTCTAGAAAACTATACTCACAGCTTAGTCCTTTTGAGAACATTGAAGAATGCTGTTTCCCAGACATTTAATTATTCTCCTGACAATGCATGGTTCACTTGTACTTCCACTTCATCTTCTACTGTCTCTGAATTTGGGTTTGTATTATTACCCTGGGCACAATGACATTTGGAAGTTCCTTGTTTTGTTTGGTTCCAATTGAAGATTCCTTTACATGGTTAGCACTGCCATGAGTCAGCTCCAAGTCTTTTTCATCTTAAAAGTTATAACATAGTTTTCCTGTTGATATTTTCTACTTTATTCTATGAAGTAGTTTAATCAAATGGAAAAGTGACTTTATTCTCTTTATTCTGTTAGTAAAAATGCATTTGAAGTTTTCTCTCTCTCTCTCTCTCTCTCTCTCTCTCTCTTTCTTTCCCTGCTCCAGGGGTGCGGCTGGCACAGCATGTGGTTCTGGGGATCTAACCGTGGTCCCTGTATTGCCTAAACTTGTCTAAGCAGGTGCTTTAGACCGCTGAGCTATTTCACCCGCTCCCTGCATTTGAAGTTCTAAGATGCTATTTTTCTCTTCTCAAACTAGCAAATGTGTATTGATTGGGGGGGGGTTATGATCAAGACTATATGAAGGATGGAGAATGTGAGAGAAAATGAGAAATTGAATGCTAGAAAGGGTGTATAGATACACTTACGTATTTCTTTTTTCTCAAATTTGGGAAGTTTTCTGCTATTACTTCTGCCCATATTCTTTTTATATTATTTGTGTCAACTCCTTCTTTCCCATTGATTCCTATTAATTTCACGTTGTTCAGTTTTGCATCATCTGGCAGATGTTGTATTATCTTTTCCTGCATCCTGGTTGTTTTTAAGAGATCCTTTCTTCTGTTTTCACTAGCTACAATGGTGTCTTCAAGATCTGAGAGTCTATCTTCACTTTGGTTCATACGGTTTTGCCAGCTTGTGATTGAGATTTTATTTTCTTGTATATCTCTTTCAAACTGTTTCATGTGATCTATTTCTTTCCTATATTGCTCACTCAGGGAGTCCATCATTTTTCTATTCTCCTCTAATTTTTTTTATCAATATCTTCTTTAATAGTACTAAAGTCTCTCCTTACAGTTATCCTCTCTCTCTCTAGTTCAGAGATTATTTCTGCTCTCCTCTCCTCTCTGCCTTTCTGTAGTTGTTTCCCTAATTTAGATGCTATTAATTTAGACATGTCTTTTTTAACTTCAGTGGTTATTTCTGACCTAGTTTCCTCTATGTTTCTGCAGTTGTTTTTCCACTTCAGAATCTATTAGCTCATGCATTTTTTTTTTTTTTTTTTTTACTTGACATGTTATCTCTGATCTGAGTTGCTCTATACATTTCTGCATGAGTCCCACTTTCTTGTATGATAGTGTCTCCTGTATCTGTTACAGGTGGGTTCGGGACCTGAGATTGCATTTTGTTCCTTGTCTGTATCATTCTGTATAGCAGTGGCCTTTGGTGCAGGACTGCATGCCCACGGGTTAGTGGTTCAGTCTGGGCTGCTGGGTCAGCTGAGCTGCTTTTAGCCCTGGGGAGGGAGGTTTCACTCACCTGGACATATTTCTTTTTTTCCCTTACAAAAATATTTTTTTCTTGCAAAATAAAAAAGTGACACAATTTACAATGCAGTGGGGCAATACGGACCCTAAACATTCATATTCTTTAAACCAGGAATTGAAATTCTGGTAGTTTATCTTAAGGAGCTAATCATGGGTGAAGACAGTATATATGTAAAGATGATATAAAGTAAACAAAACAAATTCAGATGTCAGACAGTAGGTAACTTTGAAATTATGACAAATCCAAGTAGGTAACAAAGTTCAGCAACGTGAAGCTAATCAAAGTAAATATTTAATAAGTTTTTAATGACAGAGAAAACACTCATGCCATGGTGCTAAGTGAAAAACATATACCTTAAAAAGATTTATCCAAAATATCAATTTTATAGAAAAGAATGCAAAACTTAGCTGTCACAGATGTTATGATGTGAATTATGTGAGTTTTTCTCCATTGTCTTTGGCTATTGTTATTTTCCATGTTTGTACAATAAGTGCATTATAATCTGGAATGGAAAATGAGTACTATTCTTTAAATTCCCAGCCTGTTTCACATGGAAAATGTGAGTGGCCAATAATTAGGTGAAAATGTTTAACATTGGTAGCATGGAGCACAATTCTCTATAATATGAAAATGTTGCTATGTATATTTAAGTTAAAAAATTACTAGCATATGCAGCATGGTTTCATTTGGGCTAAACTTTGTGTGTGTGTATGTGTGTGTGCATGCATGTGTGCACATAATGCTGGTAGTGCATATCTCTGGTTGGCAGATATTTTGGGGGTAATATTTAATTTTCTTTATGCTTATGATTTTGACTGTCTTGAATCCCCTTCTTCTAAAGTCTTTTATACATATCAGTATTTTCCATTTTGTCTGTGTTAAATCTGATGAGATTGGGTACATTCATGGTGGTATGGCCATAGACTGCCTGTATTGAATCTGTATGATTCTTATATTCAGGAAATTTCTTCACATATTAAAAACTATACATTTCCATGTTACACTGTCTTTCTGCTCTTAAGATATCCCAAAGGTGTTTTTTATTCACCTTCAGTGTAGGGGGTGAAGGCTAGGGCTTTTGTACTGAGCTATATGTCCAACCCTTTTATTTCTTGTTTGAGACAATGTCTCATTTAGTTGCTACGTTGCCCAACCTAGTCTCAAGCACATGATCCTCTTGCTTTAGCTTCCAAAGTGCTGAGTTTACATGTATGAGTTACTCTACCTAGCTGACATGCTGAAGATAGGCTGGCATGAATTTAGCCTAGAGGTTAGAGTAAGGAAACTTGAGGGGATTATCTATGTAATTAAGTATTGAGAATTAGTTAAATTCATTGATATGTTCCTATACAATTTTAAAGAAGTTTATCTTTTGTTTGAAGAAATGTATGTGAATACATCAAGTATCTTGCCTCCTTTTCAGAATGTTAATCACATAGGTGCAACATGATGGAAAATTGCCTGTCATTTTTTTTTCTAAAAAAAGACTAATATGGGGCTGGGGAGATAGCTCTGTGGCACAAGTGCCTGCCTGGCAAGTGCAAGGTCATGGGTTTGAACCCCAGTCCTGCAAAAACAAAAAACAAAAAACAAAAACAAGAAAAAAAGACTAATAATTTTTTCTTTCTCTCCCTATTTTTCCCTCCTTCATTTCCTTCCTCTCCTTCCTCTCTCTCTCCTTTCCTTCCTCCTTTCTTCCTTCCTCTCTCTCTCTCTCTCTCTCTTTTTTCTTTTATCTGGTGTAGGGGACTGAATTCTGGGCTTCCCACATGCTAGGCAAGTGCTCTACCACTCATTTACATAACTATCTCTTAAACTTTTCAATTTAAAAATAATTAATGTCTAATTTACGTATAGCAAAATATACAGACCTTAAGTGTGTAATTCAATATGTTCAGAAATCTTTGTTTTGATGTAAACATAACTCTAAGCCATATGTAGAATATTTTTGTCTACCTGGAAAAGTTTTTTCATGCTCCTTATTATCATTCATCACTCAGAGGTAGTCTCTTTTTTCATTGTTACTGCCATATATTAATCTTATCTTTCCTAGGACTCCATAAAACAGATTCATACATTCTGTTATGTCTGTCTAGCTTTATTTGCTCAACATGATTTTCGATCTATCTACACATGTATTAGGAAAATATTCTTTTCCGTTGCTGCATAGTACTCTACTGTATGATTACAATGATTTGTTTATCCATTTTCATGTTGACAGACATATAGCCAGATGTGTCCAGATTTTGCTTATTTTAAAATTGAGGCTGGATAAGTTTGTAGCTGTGTTATAAACCTTGACATGCCATCTGCTTCCCTTTTCCTGGATAGCAAGTATTACACACCAGGCATTTAAGGAGTGATTGCCAGGATCTTGTAATTAGGACCACCACAGAGAAATCTGAGAACAAAACTGAAGCAGGCCTTCTAAGTCCCAGAAGGGAACTTTAGCAGTTCAGCTCTTGGTTACAGAATGGAAGGACTATAAATTAATTGAAAGCTCTATTTACAGAAAGAAAAGGAAGATGAGAAGAAAGGAGAAAGAGCTAAGTATTAAGAGAACCTAAAGTATCCAGTCAGAACCTAAGAAAGCCACCACCACATAGGCTGAAATCACGCAATTGTTTTGGGATGAAGCAATTCCTGGAAATGCTGAGCCCTGAGTATACTGAGAGTCAGACATTTCCGGCTGCCAGCCAGTCCTGCAGCAGGTGTCCCTAGAGTACCTGATCTAGGCTTCTTCTGCTGGGCTTTCTAAACTGAGGAGCACAAGTACATACCTGATATGTTTGATAGTTGGCCCCTGTGTGCTCTTTCTGTGCAAGATAGTAAAAACTCAGACTCTTGTCTCTTCTCTCTTGAGATAGGAGACACATACTTGATGACTTTGGTGGAGGATTACACCCAAAGGAATCATAGACAGGTAGCTACCATGCCTTAAGATAGTCAGAATATTAACCAAGAATAGGACTTCTGAGTGTCCTGTTTGAGAGACACAGGATAGCTCTCTCTGTGACAGACCAGAATGCTGAAAATGCTGTCCTCCCCATTTCTTATGCAATTTATTTTGTTCTATGTTAACAACCAAAGAGAATGTGCTCTTTACCCTATTTCCTTAGGCATTTTCCTTTTATTGCACTCCTGAATTTTGATGCTCAGTTGAGGTGAACTGAGTACAATGGAGCTGAGGCACTGTGGAGAGAAATACAAAGTTAAACACTCTTAGAGAATAAAAAACTACATAGACCCATCAGGCAGTGCTACGTTTTGTGTCTAGGTGTTCCCCCAAAGCCTCTTGCAGTTGTGGGGTGGCTGCTGAAGTTTGTGATTGATTGATGATCCACTGCTGGGATCATGGATGTGAGTGCTTAGGGGCAGGTACTCTGTATTACAATATAAGGAGGGAAGAGATGCTACTTAGCTGTTGTAGCTGTTGCTTCTCTCTTTTTTTTTTTTTTTTTTTTGTCTTTTTGAGACAGGGTCTCGCTATGTAGTTGAGGCTGGTCCTGAGCTCACTTTTGTAGCCCAGGCTGGTCTCGAACTCGCACCGATCCTCCTGCCTCAGCCTCCCGAGTGCTGGGATTACAGGCGTGAGCCACCACGCCCGGCCTTTGCTTCTCTCTTTTGCTCTTTGTCTTGGCTGTGGACAGCTGCTCTGTGCCATGTGCCACTCGGTCTTGGAGCCAGCTGAGTATCAATTGAAACTTCCACTAATTGTGAGCTAAATAAACCTTGCCTTCCTTCATTTTGGGTGTTGGATATTTTGTCCCAGCAATGACAAGAGAGTAACTGAGACAGGCAGTGGCAGTCTCAGGAAAAAAACAAAACAAAAAACCCCAAAACAAAAAAACAAAAACTTTCCACCTGTGACAGTAGAAGGGGTTTCTAGTTCTGGAAGAATTTTTGACAAAATTTGTACCATGAGAGTTATAGATGTTATGCTGACCAGCCTTGCTGATACTTGTGCTGATGGGATCTTTTGATCACTTAGTGCTGGATTCAGTCACCAAATATTTGAATTGTATCCTAGCTCTACTCTTGTCCTGGCTGTGTTGTCTGGTTTTGCTTCCATGAATCAGGTCTTTACCTGGTTATTCTGGCCTCTAATTTTCATAAGCTTATTATTTTTTACTTTTCCTCTTTCCCATTATCTTTTCTCTTTTTTATTAGTATTTATTAATTCTGTAAAATTCATGGTTCTATGCATATATTTTGATCACATCTATCTCCCCGTTAATCCTTACTCTTTTCGACTTAAAGTGTGTAGTAAAAAACAAAAATAAAAATTGACTCAGAATTGCTAATTTTATATTAGCTAATGTTCCCTGCCAAAGCACTGACTCTAAGCACCTGCCAGAAGATATTTTTATAGCCTTTAGTTTCATTATATATTACAGAATACAGGGCATTGGGTTTCTTTTTCCCAGAATTTGGTTGCTGGTTGTTTATTTCAATGCTAGATAGTATTTTCTTGTACTGAAGTTACTTGTAGACAATTTGATTTTTGAAACGTTTTCCAGTTGCTAAATCATCTGGTACTGTGAGTTTTACATGGTTCATGTATTGAGAGGAAGTGTAAGCTGAAGCTTTGAAAAGTTGGCACTGGACATGGGAACTGACCCAGTCACTGCTCCTCAGACTCAATCTGCTATTCTCAAGTGACTTACTTTTGGGGAATATATAATTTCCTTGAAATTGCTAGTCTTAGAAAGTCTCATAGTTGTTTTTCGTAAGTTACTATGTTGTCTTCAATTTTGATGTGAGAGCAAAGAACTGACTGTGTCCAGCCCAAGGTGAACTTAAAGTGATTCTTTTCACATGGACTTTAGGTGAAATTTTTATTTTTATTATTTATTTATTTAGTATTTAGGACAGGGTCTACAGGGTGAAATTGGACTTGTAGTGATTCTCTTGTTTTCAGCTTCTCAAAATGCTGGGATTACAGGGGCGCATCACCACTTCCAGTCTCAACCACAGCAGCATGCCCCACAGGTGGGACTGACATGGCATGCTGGGAATCAAACCCTGGTTGGTGCACTCTGCCTAAGCAAGCAGCTCAAATATATTTTTATTTTTGTGGGACTGGGGCTCGAACTCACGACCTTGCACTTACCAGGTAGACACTTGTGCCACGGAGCTATCTCTCCAGCCCCTAAATTTTCTTTTCTTTTTTTTTCTTTTCTTCTTATGGTCAGCTCAGCCTGCCCTGGGGTGGAGCTGGTGGAGCATATAATACTGGGGTTGAACTGTGGTTCCTGCGGTTGCCTAAGCTTGCCTAAGCAGGTGCTTTAGACCACTGAACCATCTTGCCACAGCTCAAATTTTTAAAGAAAAGACTTTTTATATTACTCCTGTACTGAATTAATGCTTTGAATTCTGACTACCCATGCTTTTATGAGAAAAATCTTTGGCAAAATAGCTAATGTTTCATAATTGGTTGTGGAGCAATTTGGACTGTATGAATGTTCCTGTGACCATTCTGTGAAATCTGTAAACAATTTACTCTTTATCAGTGAACAAGTATGGTTCATATCCGTCAACTCCTCTGCTAGTAATGGATGACCATGAAACAGTTATAATTCAAAGAAGTAAAAAAATTTGAGTTTTGATCTTTCTTATTGACGAAGGAAAACAGTAAGACCCTGAATAGTTGATACTCATTCTTGAGGTATAAATATTGGATTCTCTACCATGAAAGCAAACTTTGTATTTGTGAATTACTCTAAGGTATTAGAAAGTAAATATAAAAGTACACACAACTACAGAATGGTAAAGGATAACATTTCATCCTAGAATGAAAAGACTGAACATGGTTCTTTGACTGAAAGACTTAATATTACAAAGATGGCAGTATAGCTTGGAGCATTCTAAAGATACAACATAGTTCTATGAAAGTTCCAGTGGCCTTATATGCAGAAATGGAAAAGCTGATTCTAAAATCCAAATTGCAAATGATCCTTACTTGTCAAAACAACCTTAAAAAGAATAATGAAGTTGTAAGACTTCAGCAGATTCTGAAGTTGAGCAGAATCTTACTTTCGAAATTTACTGCAAAGTTATCATCAAAACTGTGGTACTGGGGCTGGAGAAATAGCTCTTTGGTCTAAGTGCCTGCCTGGCAAGCACAAGGACATGGGTTTGATCATCTGTACTGCATGACATACTGGACTTCCCTAGCACTCTGAGCTGACTACTGAATCTGGCCGTGGTGGCACACTCCTGTAATCTCAGAACTGGGGAGGCTGAAACAGATGATCACTATGAGTCTGGGCTGCATAGAAAGATGCTGTACCACATAGATAAATAAATGTTTAAAATTTTTTTGAAGTATTGTGTTGGCATAAGGATAGATTAGTGGAATAAAACTGAGCACTCAAAAATAGACCCACATATTTATAATCAATTAATTTTTGAGGAAGAATCTTGCTATGTAGTTCAGGCTGGCTTTGAATTCACTTGATAGCCTCAAACTATAGAGTGAAGGTGGCCTCAAACTTGCAGCATTCCTCCTATCTCAACCTCTCAAGTGCTGGGATTACAGTTGTATGTGCCATCACACTTGGCAAGGATTGTTTTCATTATGTGCCATAAATGCTAGTATGTGATACTGGCATTATCTTTTAATTCTGAGGAAAACTTTTATTTTTTTTCTTTGACTTAATTTTTCTTTTCTTTTTTTTTTTTTTGTGGGACTGGGGCTTGAACTCACGACCTTGCACTTGCCAGGCAGGTACTTGTGCCATGGAGCTATCTCCCCAGCCCCTGATATAATTTTTCTTAATGCTATTGTGAATGATACTGTTGTCTAGTTTCTTTCTCAATGAGTTCATTATTGGTATGAAAGAACATTATTTAATTTTTTATATTGGTTTTATGTCTTGTTACATTGGTGAATTTGGTTATTTTAAATGTCTTTTGGAGAATTTTTTGAGTTTGGTCATCTCCAAATAATGATAATTTCACTTCTACATTTCCTCTTTGTATTTCTTTTCTTCTTTTTTTTCTCTTGGCTGATTGCTCTGGCAGTGTTTCAAGTGCTAAGTTGAACAGAGTGGTGATAGTGGACATTCTTGTCTTATTTTTGATTTTAGAGTAAAAGTTTTCAGTTTTGTTACAAGAAGGTTTGTCACAACAATTTTTGTCATATTGAAATTATGTTGCTTTGATATGTCTTTTGTTTAGGTTTTTCTTAATATCATGAATGGATGTTGGATTTGTGAAAGGTTTTTTTCTTTATCTGTTGAAATGTTCATATAATTCTTGTCCTTCTGTTTAGTGATGGATTACATTTGTTAATTTGCTTATGTTGAGAAATCTTTATGTCCCTGGGATGAAGCCTGCTTGATTAGTGATGATGTATGATATTTTTAATGTTCTGTTGCATTCTGTTAACAGTATCTCATTGAGGATTTTTGCGTATGTGTTCATTAAAGAGATTAGTCTGTAGTTCTCTTTTTTTGGTTGGATTCTTACCTGGTTTAGGGAATAGGGTATCACTAGCTTTCTAGGAATAACTTTGGGAATATTTCTTTCCTTCAGCTTCATTAAAGAGTTAGAGGAGTGTTAGCATCAGATCTTCCTAAGATTCATATAGAATTTACCAGTAAATCCTTGTCAGGATCTGTGATTTTCTTAATTAGTGGGCTTTTTTATTACTGACTTAATTTTATTGCCTGTTATGGAATTAATCAAGGTTTTAATATCTTCTGGGTTATTTTTGGAACAGAACCAAAACCCAAAAAGCAGTTATATTGGAAGGTATCATAGAGAAATATTCATTTCCTAACAGTCTTAAATACTAGGAGTAAAGCCACCCACCATAGACAATTTATGAGCATGACTGCAGGAATTAAACTTAAATAGGCAAGACAATAAGAAGACAGTTAGACAAGATGTAACTTCAGACTAGACATCCAGTTCCCCAAAGGCAAACCCAGGGGGCAGTTATGTGGAACAATCTGGAAATTACCCACCTGGCCTCTCTGAAGTTGTAAAAAAGCAATAGAATGAGGCTGTAGAAAAAAGTCAAATCAGAAATAATTTCTGAAGTAACTGCAGAGATTATGGAAGCCATGGTTAGTTACTCTAGAGCAGATTCAGAAAAAAAAAAAAAAAAAAAAAAGAGAGGAGCTTAAGAAATTAATGAAAGCATGAATGCTCAACATAGGAAGAAATGGAATCCAGTAGATACCTACGAGAATAAAAATTCCACTGGAAAAAAAAAGCCACTGAAAGTATCTACAGCAAATCAAACTGATATGGGAACAGGATTTCAGATATAGAAGATAGGCTTGCAGTTAGCAATCATGAAAAGAAAGATTCCTTAAAAATAGCAAGGGACCATGAGAAATCAATACAGCAGTTGATAGATGAGGAAAAAAAGAATAATTTAAGATTGACTGGAATGAATGAGAAAGCAAGATATAAAAGATATAAAATGAGAAGACATAAAATGAGAAAGCAAGATATAAAAGAAATACTATTCACAGACATTAAGGTGAAAAACTTCCCTGATGGGGAAAAAGAGTTTGACATAGAGGCAAGTCAGACATATGGAACTACAGTTAGCTGTGATAAAAAAAAAATCTACAGCCAGCCATGTCATAATCAAGATTTGAGAAATTCAACAAAAAATAGAAACTTGAGAACTATTAGAGAAAAAAAGCACATATAAAGGACATCCATCAGAGTCACAGCTGACTTCTCGGCACAAACCTTCAAGTCAAGGAGGGTTTGGAGTGAAGTGTTTCAAATTCTAAAGGAAAACAACCTTCAACCTAGAGTGATATACCTCCTAGAACTATTTTTCAAAACTGATAGAGAAATAAGATACTCCCATGACAAAGAATATCTGAGGAAATTCATGACTACGAAACCAGCACTGCAAGATGTTTTGAAGGATATTCTGGAAAGAGATAGCAAGAACTACAATATCATGAACCTCAACAGAAGGAATCCACCAGCCATGGCAAGCAATTAAACAGAGGGAGGGTAATAAAAATGAGGTGGGAGAGCTAGCATCAGAAAAATAACATGACAAGGATAAGTCAATATATATCAGTTAAAACTTCAATGTAAATGGTCTTAATTCACTGATCTAAGACACAGACCAGAAGAATGGATCAAAAAGCAAGATCCAGTAATATGCTGCATACAAGAAATACATTTCATTCAAAAAGAAATCCATAGAATGAAAGTCAAAGGATGGAAAACAATACTTCATGTGTAAGGAAATTGGACATCAATGATAAAAGAAATCACCTGAACTTTATAAACACATGGAAATTAAATGGTGCCCTCCTGAACAAACTATGGGTCACAGATAAAATTAGAGGAGAGAAGTCAGACAGTTTCTACAATTAAAACATAAGAACTATACAACATACCAGAATTTATGGGACACAGGAAATTATCATAAGAGGAAAATTTACAGCAGTGAATACCTATGTCAGGAAAACAGAACAAGCTCATATAAACACCTTAATGGTGAGCCTCAAAACTCTAGAAAAAGAAGAGTAGGCTAGATCACAATCTCATACAAGGGAGGAAATTAGAAACCAGAGCAGAAAGCAGCACATCAAAGACTAAGAAAATCATACCAAAAAAAAAAAAAAAAAAAAAAAAAAAAAAAAAAAAAAAAAAAAAAAAAAAAAAAAAAAAAAAAAAAAAAAAAAAAAAAAAAAAATCAATGAATCAAAGAGTTGTTTCTTTGAAAGGCAAAATAAAGTTGACAAACCCTTATCCAATCTTGTCAAAAAAAAAGAGAAAGGATTCAAATCTATACAATGAGTATTGAAAAGGGTGAAATCACAATAGATCCTGCAGATATCCAGAAGATCATCTACACCTACTTTGAAACTTGTATTTAAGATTTTTTTTTTTTTTTTGTATTTAGGACAGGGTCTATGGGGTGTAGAGGGTCTCACTATATAGATTGGACTGGTAGTGATTCTGCTGTGTTCAGCATCTCAAGAGCTGGGATTATAAGCATGTGCCATCATGCCCAGTCTCAGTGGCAGTCTCAATTGTCCCAGCAGTGGGGCTGGCATGGCAGTTTGGGATCAAACTGTGGCTGCTGCCCTCTGCCTAAGTTGGTGCTTTAGTCCACTGGGCTATTGGACTGGCCCTTAAAAATTTGTTTTTTAAAAAATCTTTCATTTATTATTTGATGCAGCTTTTCACTATGCAGCTCCGACTCATAGTGATCCTCGTGTCTCAGCTTCCCCAGTGTTGGGATTACAGTCAAGAGCAACCCTGCCTGGTTTTGGTGGTCGGGCAGCATGGCATGCAGTACCAGGGATCAAACCCGGGTCTTTGTGCTTGCCTGGCAAGCACTTAGAATGCTGAGCTATCTCCCTAGCCCAAAACTTGTATTCTTTTTAAAAATATTTATTTATTTATTTAGTATTCTAATAATATGAAAAATGCAGAAGAAATGGACAGATTCTTAGATATATATGAATTATCAAAGGTGAATAAAGAAGATATAAAGATCCTGAATAGACCAATATCAATAATTGAAATCAAAGATGTAATTAAAAACCTACCAACAAAGAAAAGTCCAGGCCCATAAATTCATTGCTAAATTCTATAAGAAATTTGGAGAACACATAACACCACTACTTCTTGGACTCTTTAATGAAATTGAAAGGGAAATAGTTCTCCCAAACTCATTCCTGGAAGCAAACATTACCCTGATACCAAAACCAGAAAAGGATCCACCTTCTCTAAGAAAAGAGAAATAGCCCTAATGAACACAAATGCAACAATCTTTTATTAAGATACTGTCTTAGTTACTCTTCTATTGTTGCTGGGAGAAATACCGAACACTCAAGATGAAGGAAGGAAAGGTTTATTAGCTCACATTTACTGGAGGTCTCAGTCCATACTTGACTGGCCCAAGGCTGAGTGGAACAGGGCAGACAGCATCCAGTTCATGGCAGTGGAACAGCAACAAAATGGCGACAGAGGCAGCCAACCAAACAGGGCAGCAGAGAGCAACAGCAACAGCTCTAGTCTGTCTCTCTGTCTCTCTTTATAGTCCTATCAGGCTCTCTGCCTTAGGATATCCACCCTTGACCACACCCATTGTCACAGCCCTACTCAGACCGATAATCCCATCAGTACTAAAACACATAATCCCAGTGACTCATGAGTCAAGTCTCAATCTATAGAAGTTCCCGCCCAATGACTACATGAGGCTTTGGGGAGACAGCTAGACATGAACTATAACAGATACCTATAAAAGGTATGCAGCAAATCACTAAGACTGTACACGATGATTAAATGGGATTCATCCCATATATGTAGAAGATGATTCAACATATGTAAATCAATTGGAAACTACATTTTCTTCTTGATAAAGGAGATTGAAGTGAATATAAGAAAATGGAAAGTTAAGGCCAAGCGTGGTGGCTCACACATGTAATCCTAGCACTTGGGAGGCTGAGGCAGAAGGATCAGTGTGAGTTCAAGACCAGCCTTGGCTACAAAAGTGAGCTCAAGGCCAGCCTGAACTGCATAATGAGACCGTATCTCAAAAAGACCAAAAAAAAGAAAGAAAGAAAGAAAGAAAGAAAGAAAGAAAGAAAATGGAAAGTTATTCCTTGATTTTGGGTGGGAGAAGCAACACAGTGAAAATGGCCACACTTCTAAAGCTTTTACACAGATTTAATGCAATTCTGATCAGAATTCTAACAGGATATCTCACAGGATTAGAGAAAACAATCCTAAAATTCATTTAGAAGCAGAAGAGATATAGAATAGTATAGACGATTTTAGTCTGCAAAGGCAAGGCTGGGGGTATCACAGTCCCTGACTTGAAATTACTCTGATAAAAACAGTGTAGTACTGGTGAAAAACAGACCTGAAGATCAATGAGTCAAACTAGAAGGTACAGAAATGAGTTCAGACATACTCAGCCACCTTATCTTGGACAAAGATGCCAAATACATTCACTGGAGAAAAGTGGCCTCTTTAAGATCTAAACATTAAAACAAAAATAGTAAATCTACTGGAAGAGGAAGTAGGTAGATTTAATGAAGAGATAGAGGTGGGTAAGGAGTTCATGAACAAAAACCAAACTGCACAGGAAATACTTCAAAGGATCAACTGGTATCTCATGTTATTGAAAAGTGTTTGCATGCAAAAAAAAAAAAAAAAAAAAAAAAAAAAAAAAAAAAAAAAAAAAAAAAAAAAAAAAAAAAAAAGAATCACCAATAGGTGAAAAGAAAGTCTACAAATTGGGAAAAAAATCTTAATCAACAGTCACTCAGATAAAGGACTTTTGTCTAGAATATAGAAAGAACTAAAAACATTAGGCCTTTCTGGCTGTCTGAGCAGCACCATGGCGGTAGACAAGAACAAGCACCTTACGAAAGGCGGCAAAAAAGTCAAGAAGAAAGTGGTTGATCCATTTTCTAAAAAAGACTGGTATGATGTGAAGGCGCCCGCTATGTTCAACATAAGAAATATCGGAAAAACACTCGTCACCAGAACTCAAGGAACCAAAATTGCATCTGATGGGCTCAAAGACCGTGTGTTTGAAATGAGCCTTGCTGATCTGCAGAATGATGAGGTTGCCTTTAGAAAATTCAAGCTAATTACTGAAGATGTTCAGGGCAAAAACTGCCTGACTAACTTCCATGGCATGGACATCACCCGTGACAAAATGTGTTCCATGGTCAAAAAATGGCAGACCATGATTGAAGCTCATGTTGATATCAAGACTACCAATGGTTATTTGCTTTGACTGTTCTGTGTTGGCTTTACTAAAAAACGCAACAATCAGATATGGAAGACCTCTTATGCTCAGCACCAACAGGTCCATCAGATCTGGAAGAAGATGATGGAAATCATGACCCAAGAGGTACAGACAAATGATTTGAAGGAAGTGGTCAATAAACTGATTCCAGACAGCATTGAGAAAGACATAGAAAAGGCTTGCCAATCTATCTACCCCCTTCACGATGTCTTTGTCAGAAAAGTAAAAATGCTGAAGAAGCCCAAGTTTGAATTGGGAAAACTGATGGAGCTTCATGGTGAAGGTAGTAGTTCTGGAAAGGCTACTGGAGATGAGACTGGAGCTAAAGTTGAACGAGCTGATGGATATAAACCACCAGTTCAAGAGTCTGTTTAAGATCCAGATTTTTAATAGCGATAAATAAAAGTCCTATCTGTGAAAAAACAAAAACAAAAACAAAAACAAAAAAAAAAACAAACCATCAGACCCGCAAAATTCAAAGACAATCAAAAAATGGGCATCTAAGATAAGTACACACTTCTCAGAGGAAAAAGTACAAATGACAAAATAAATACATGAAAGAATAACTACATTGGTCATTCAAGAAATGGAAGTTGAAACACTTAGATTCTATCACACACAAGAAAGAATGGCTATCATAAAGAAATCAATTAATAGAAAATGCTGGAGAAGTGTGCGGAGAGGGAACCCTTTTCCATTGTTGGTGGAAGCGTAGACTGGTACAACCTCTATGGAAATCGTTAGGTGATTCCTCAAAAAACTAGGATTAGAAGTCCCGTTTGACCCGGCTCTTCCCCTTCTGAGTATTTTTCCAGATGAATTGAAAATACCATATCACAGCAATATTTGTGCACCCATGTATTGGTTTATAGCAACATAACTTGTCATAACTAAATCTTGGAAACAGTTCAAATGCCCATCCACTGAGAAATGGATTAAAAAGATACATCTTTAGACAATGGAATACTACTCAGCCATAAAAAGGATGAACTAGTGACTGCTGCAACTTGAGACTATACTCATTAGAGAAATAAACCAGATCCATATTGTGCAAATATTGTCTTATCTCGTAGTGTGAGAAGTTGGAAGACTAAGACTGAAAATGTACATAGATATTGTAAAATGAGAAGAAACTTCAAAAGGAAAAACTGGGATGGGTGAAGAGAGAAAAGAGAAAAGCAAATCTATATATCTGTGTCTCTATATATCTACATATATGATAGTTAGGATAGTTATACTACTAATTTCTCTTAGGTCATTGAAAAGAAAGGTTTGTGCTAATACTGTTTTGACAACCAAATGTCTATGGCTTGTACTATGAGTAAGTTAAAGATAACAATATACAACATATTAACTGTTGTTACCTACGTATTATACAATATATTAACCATTTGTTACCCTCCTGTTATCTTTTGAGATTTTATTTTTCTTTTTAGAATAAAAAACCAATAAGGTACCATTCTTAACCATAGAAAACAGATGGATAGTTACAGTTTAAATGCTTAGACAAGCCAAATAATGACTTATAATAAATGTCTACTAAATGGAATTTTATCTCCACTGGCAATAGAACAGTATTATTCAACACTAATACCATAGTTAATTTTCTATCTAAAGATTCATAAATTTTAATGATTATAGTAGTAGAGATGGGGAGGTAAAGGATAAGAAAAGTATAATTTTCAGGGTTTCTTTTTTTTTTTTTGTATTTTAGGGAAGGGTCTATAGGGTGTTTAGGATCTCATTACTAGATCGGACTCATAGTGATCCACCTATTTACAGCCTCCCAGTAGCTGGGATTACAGGCATGCACCTCCATGCCCAGTCTCAATTACCATCTCAGCATGCCCTTGGGACAGGGCCAGCATGGCAGGCCTGAGGATCAAACTCCTGGCTCCTTTTCCTGCTTGTAGGCGCTTTACAATTTTCAGTCTTAGCGGAAGATGAGAAGATTGAAAAGTGAGATAGAGGATCCTATTGGATAAGCAGAAATTAATAGCATTACATAACAGTAATGTAAAAAAAATCAAAAAAAGGATGAAAAAGGGTTCAGGGATATATCTCAGGGGTACAACTGCCTGCCTGCTAAGTGCAAGGTCCTGAGTTTGATCCTTGGTACTGCAAAAAATAAAAAATTAAATAAAAAGAAAAGGATAAAAAAGAAAAACAAAAATAAAGGGAAAGAAAATAAAACAAGGAGAAAAGTAATTTAAAAAGAGAATAACACCCCCCCCCCAAAAAAAAAACTGATAAAAGAAAAGAGGAAAAAAAAAAAGAAAAAATAAAAAACTGAACCAACTATAAAAATTCCTTTGCTTTTCAAAACTGGCTCTTTCTAGGATCTGTAATCATGGAATGCAGCAAATTATCATTTTCTCCATCAGCTTTTTTTTTTTTTGTCTTTTTGAGACAGGGTCTTGCTATACAGTTGAGGCTGGCCTTGAGCTCACTTTTGTAGCCCAGGCTGGTGTCGAACTCACACCAATCCTCCTGCCTCAGCCTCCTGAGTGCTGGCATTACAGGCATGCACCACCATGCCCGGCTTCCATCAGCTTTTTAGAGGCTAGTGCTGTAGGCCAGGTCTGTTCCTTCTCTCCCTGCAGCTGCTGACTCTCCCTTGCATCCCTTGTGATTTCATGCCTACCTTTTCTCCCAGGGCATTGGCCCCATCCATTAAGGGGTTGATTCATTGGTCAGTGTCTCTGCTGCCTAGTAGTAAAGAAAAACATAATGGGCTTGGGGTTTGTGGATGTCCTCAGCCAGGGTCAAACTCCACTGGTGCAGAGTCCCTGAGTTTGTAGGGTGCCCTCATCAGGATTCTTTATTGTACTTTTCCTTCTTCTGCATAATCTTCCATTGATTAACCTTCAAATTTTTCTTTTTTCATTTTCTGGTGACCTACCCCTCAATTTTTGCTAGTAAAACCATAAAGCTTTATGAACCTTTAGTTAGTTAGTTAATTCTATGTAGTTACTAAGTGCTTGTTTAATGAACACGAGTTTTTATTTTAGGATCAAGTAGAGATAATTAGTTTGATGTTCTAAATGCCATTTAAAAAATTTCTTAATATGATGTCATGAATTTTTCCTCAATTTAAAATTTGCATCAGCTAGTTTATATGATATCACAAATAATTCTGCCTTTGCTGTCATAGTTACCTTGTGACTTTTGGAACCCGTGTATTTTATAGCATTAGTACACTGGGAAGTTCTTTCTAGGTCTGTGCAGGAAATCTTGAAGATCATGATCTCAAGTGGGTTTCTCCCTACAATAACAACAGAGGCATGTAGTTTTTTCTTTATGTTTTTATTTGTTTAAGGTAGGAAAATCTACTTGAATGGGCCATCTTAAAATGTAAACAGATCTGATAATAGTTAGTTTGAAAAAGCACATTTAAAATAAGTTCATATTATCTGGAAGCAGTTTTTTGGTCTTATGAAAATTTCTAGTAGTTTTAAAAGAATTTTTAGTGGCCAGGGAGATAGCTCAGTGGAATAAGTGCTTGCCTGAGTTCAGTCTGTGGTACTGCAAAAAACAAAACAAGCAAACAAAAAAGAATCTTACTAAGAAATACTTATTTTTTAAATTACTTTTAATAAGAAATAACAATATCGCAGTTTCAAAACACAGTAGTACATTCACAATAATTGGTACAATGCATATTGTTGTCCTCATAGTAGTTATAGAGAGCACAGAGTTTAGATGTGTCAAATTTTCTAATCGATATTGGTAAAAAAAAATTTCTTCTCTCTGAACTAAGAGGAAGTAGTTGTATACATAGTCCAATGTTCCATAATTGCAGTGAGTTACTGGTAAAACTGGCAATGTTGGAAGCTGTTGATTTAAGCCTTTCACACAGCTCAGCATACTAATCTAGCTTTATGCTTGCCTTGTAGTTAAGCTTTTCTGCTGGGTGGTTACAGGCAAGTTAAAGCAAGACCTGTATAACAAAACATGTAACATTTGTATCTTCCAAGGTCAGTCAGATCCCTTCAGGATTAACTTTGAAATCATGTACAGTGCTTTGTACAACTGTTGACAGTGTCAGCCATCTGGATGAGTCACGGCCATTGCTTGACTAGTTTGCTCTCTGTGAAAGACTGAGAGAATGTTTTCTTTCTAGCTGACTCTCCTTAAGCACACTGTACACTTTCAAGCCCTTCCCTCTGTGGCCCCATAATTTCCTTGAACAGAAAATTTGGGAAACCAGTGAGTTATAGGATGTTACAGTACCGATTCTCTTATGTCCTGAGTCCTCACTGACCTTGAAGGGCTAGGACCAAAATATTGGCTGTTGTTGCAACTCTTCTTTTTCTCTGATTTTTGGTCTGTAACTTATATTCTTAGCCCTCCAGAAGAAAAGCTTAGTTCTGGTCTTTTAGATGTGTGCTACTTCTATGTAATTTCAGTTACTGCTATACTTTCTCAAGTAAATAGATAGTTTACAAACAAAACAAAACAAAACAAAAAAAACAAAAAAGCATATTAAGTGAGAGTAAGAGCCTAGGCAAGATGTCATAGGATGGACAGGCTACAATTTTGTACATTCTTAGATTTCTAAATGTCTGTGTAAAAATGTGTAACTGCTTGTATTGCATTGTATAGAGATCTATTAGAATATCATTGATTGAGCCGGGAGTGGTGGCTCACGCCTGTAATCCCAGCACTCGGGAGGCTGAGGCAGGAGGATTGGTGCGAGTTCGAGACCAGCCTGGGCTACAAAAGTGAGCTCAGGACCAGCCTCAACTGCATAGTGAGACCCTGTCTCAAAAAGACAAAAAAAAAAAAAAAAAAAAAAAGAATATCATTGATTGATGGAAAATACCAATTCCAAGTTATCTAAGATGTTTGATATTCAGAAAGACAATTATTCATATTATAGAGTAATAATATCACTAAGCTTTTCTTCTGGAGGGCTAAGCAATACTTATAAAGTTGCAATCACATTTTTTTGCTAGTTTTCTGTGTCACTCGAGAAGAAATTTTTGTGACACTTTAAAAAACCATGGTAACTTTATATTGTTATTAGAATTGATATGATTAAGAAAATGCTATTTTCATATTAGTCAAGCAGAGTTTGTGTAAAAATTAAAAACAATGTTTTCTCTTAAAAATTTATACCTGGTTTGGTTGTTTGTTTTTGAAAGAAAATCTTTAGGCTTTATTCTGATAAGGAATCTGAGATTGAGAAGGGCTTCTTACTCAGAAAGATAGAAGTGCTTTGATCCCTCCCTCCCTGCCTCCTTCCCTCCCTCCTTCCCTCCCTCCCTCCTTCCCTCCTTCCCTCCCTCCCTCCTTCATTCCTTCCTTCTAATGTTCTAATGGTGAAGCTGCTGTTGTGCCTGTGTTTTTTGATACTTGTTTTTCCAGAAGATACATTTATTCTATTCATTTTCATTACTTCCACCTGATTCTTCTTCTCATGACCTGAGTCTATGCATGTAAAGCAAACAACACTAAGTGGTCGGGTAGATCAAACCTATAGCTTTTGAAATCATTACCATCGTGTTCCAATCAACGAAATTAGAGAATAAAAGAAATACTGTACCTTGCTTGAGCAAGGCCTTTGTGATTTTAAAGTGATAAGAGAGTCTGCTATGCATAGAAAAATATTTGAAATGTATAATAATCTAAAGTAGTGGGCAAAGACTTTGTGCTCTGCAATATAATTATTGCTTCTTTTTAAAAATCTTTTATTTATTTTTTGGTACAGGGTCATGCTATGCAGCTCCAACTTGTAGTGATCCTCCTGTTTCAGTCTCTCCACCACTGGGATTATAGGCATGAATCATCATGGCCAGTTTTGGTGGCTTGCTTGTGCCCCTGGGCCACCAGGGCATGTGGTATTGGGATGGAACCTGGATCCTTGGGCTTGGAAGGCAGGTTCTTAGACAGCTGAGCTATCTCCCAGCCAAAGATATGCTTGTTGTTGTTATTGTTTTAATTAACTAATTAAGTATTTGGTACAGGGTTTTGCTACACAACTTGGACTTGTAGTGATTCTCCTGTCTCAGTCTCCTCAGTGCTAAATTACCAGTGTGTGCCACCATGCCTGGTTTTGGGGCCAGGACAGAATGTACCAGGGACTGTACCTGAGTCTTTCCACTTGCCAGGCAGGCACTTAGACCATCAAGCTATCTCCCCAGTTGTTGATTTTAATTTCCACAGTGCTAGAAAGATTTCTTTTTCTGATGTTCATAGGATAATTTTTTTTCAGTACGAAGGATTGGTAGCAAGAGCTTTACTGTTGAGCTATATCCCTAGCCCTTGTAAAACTTTATTTTGAGATATAGTCTTGATAAGTTTCCTAAATGACTTTGAACTTGGTATACTCCTACCTCAATCTCCTGAGTAGCTGCTGTTGAAGGCATAAACTACTGTATCTAACTGTGATAACTTTTAGAAAAGATGAAGCTTTAAATTGTGGAAAATTAGAAGTTAGATTATTTGATAAATTATAAGTTAAGGAAAAATTTCAATAAGAATTTACAAGATATTGAGTTACTTTAACTAGACATGCTAAAACAACAGTAAAAGAAAATGAAAAAGATGGATTAGACTTTGCCTTACCATAAAATTATATTTGCTCAGAGACTCTTGCCTATGAAAAGAACTATACCACATAGTACATTTCTTTGGGTAACTTATTTAGCTTTCTTTTTCCTCATCTGGGTGATTAGAATAATAGAATGTGCCCAGTGGGGTTATTATAAAAATTAATGAAAAGGATGGATATTGACACACAGTACAAGGAATAGATAGTATATATGTTAAAGATGTGAGATGGGAATGACAACTACTAACTACACTGGGAAAGGATGCTTTATGATTTATTTATTTATTTATTTTTGTGGAACCAGAGATTGAACTCGGACCCTTGTGCTTGCCAGGCAAGTGCTTAATCTACTGAGCTATCTCCCCAGACCCAAAGGATGCTTTATAAAATATAGTTTTATTTAGTTTGTATTGATTTTACAAAATATTGGAATTCAGTATGATATTCTCATATATGCATTTATAACACATTTTGATTATATCCATCCCCAATCGCCCTCTCTTATGCCCCTCCCCATTATTCTTTTCCTCTTGTCTAATAATAGTTTCCTTTTTTTTTTTTTTTTGTACCAAGATCGAACTCAGGACCTGGGCCCTTGCACTTGCCAGGCAGGTGCTTAAGCCACTGAGCTATCTCCCTGGTCCAATAATCTCCTTTCTACTTTCATACCACTTAAAAAAAATCCCAACAGGGTTGGGATTAAGAGCTCAGTGGTCAAAGTGCCTTCCTGGAAAGTACAAGCACCCAGGTTTGGTCCCCAGTACCACAAGCTGTGCTGACTTTGGGGCCCTAGGTGCACTGTGGTGGCCACTGAAACCAGGTGTGGTGGTGCATGCCTATAATCCCAGAGTTGGAGAGGCTGAGACAGGAGGATCATTTGGAGTCAGAGCTGCATAATGAGACCCTGTACAAAGTAGATAGATAGATAGATAGATAGATAGATAGATAGATAAATAGATAGATTGATTAAAGTTTTTTTTTTAAATCCTAATAGAGAAAACATTTCATATTTGTCTTCCTTATTCTAGCTTATTTCAAACTCAACACAGTGATTTCCAGTTCTGTTGCTTAACACGGTAAACTCCAGTTTCATCCATTTTCCTGAAAATGACAAAGTTTTGTTCTTGATGTCTAAAAAATACTCCATTGTATTTATGTAGTAGCACATTTTCTTTATTCATTCTTTTGTTAATGGGCACCTACACTGATTCTGTATCTTGATTACTTTTGAGTTGTGCTGCTGTAAACATGGATGTGCAGGTATCCCCATGACAGTAGTGGTGAACTTACGGCATGCATGCTGAAGCAGGCTATTTGTTATCATCAAAAGCTTGAAAACGTTCGCCATCACTGCTCTATAATATACTGACTTTTAAGTATATACCAAAGAATGATGTAGTTGGGTCAAATGATATTTCTAGTTTTAGCTGTCAAGGAACCTCCCCATACTGGTTTCTATAGGAAGTATACTGATTTACATTTCTACCAGCAGTGTAGGTTCCCTTTTATAAGGATGTTATTTTTTGAGGGCAAACTGTTTACCTTCACAGATGTCCATAGTCCTGATCCTTTGTAATATTCCAAGGTCTGTAATGTATCAAGGACACACACAAGTTAATTTTATCATTTCTGCCAGGCCACTTCACATCTAGCTAGGAGGAAGAGATAGAAATTTATTGGTAGAAAAAGTATTAAAATTACAGATTTTGGTGAATTATCTTGTTTTCCCAGAGAAAACACTTTTCACTTCACTTTGGTTCCATTAATATGTTCTAGTTTCTTCTAATTTTTAAATAATTATTCACTACCAGTTTATATTTTGAGATCTTTTTTTTTTTTTTTTCAAATTCTCACCATGTACCTTTTTTTTTCAGTAGTTATAAGAATGAATCAGGAAGGAAGGCTGATCAGGCTAACCTGAGTGGGCAACTCAGTTTCCTAGAATATACTTTCTCTTTTCATGAAATGATGACATGGTGATTTCTTTTTTAATTAGGATTCAAGTGCAGCTGTGGAACCGAGTGACCTTTTGAAGATGTAAATTGGGCTGTATAAATGATGGGGGAAACGGGAGAAAACAGTGAAGTAAAGAAAAAGCATATTTTCCTGGTAAGTAATGTGATTCTGAATTTTAACTAACTTATTGCTGCATCATTTACAGTAACTATATTGCTAAGCCATATTAGTCTCTATGTTGCTTTAAAATAATTTTTAGTTTCAGTTTTTATTGCTGAACTCTGTGATAAAACGATTTGCAATTAATCTAAAAATCTAAAAAAAATTATGCTGAAAATGTAGTTAGATAATTTCTTAAATCATTTGATAGGAATCTGTTGTACCTTAGGATCTGCTATATCTGTTGGCCATTGGGTATTATCAAATCAGAGTTGTATGTGTGTTTGTTTCTAATGTATGGCTTTAGGTCAAATATCAGCTTCTGGTCTGAGTGCAAAGCATAAACTTTGAAAACAAGTATTGATACCAATTACCCAGGCCATATTCTATAGTTACAATATGTGTAGTATGTCTAGAATAGGAAGCTTATAATTTAATATAGAAGATAAAGCAGATTAACAGTTACTGTAGCTAGATACAATAGAGTTCACTTGATGAGATAGATATGCCTTCATAATACTTTGTACATGTGTGTATGTAGTACTGAGGCTTGAACCCAAGGCCTTTGCATTGAGCTACATTTCCAGCCATTTATTGATTGATTGATTGTATTTTAGTGTAGGGTCTCACTACGTAAGTCAGACTCCTGTTGATTGGTCTATGTTCAGCCTCCCAACAGCGGGGATTACAGGCATGTGCCACCATACCCAGTCTCACTTGCCTTCTCTGCATGCCTTGGGGTTGGGGCCTGCGTGGCATGCTAGGGGTCGATCCCTGGCCTCTGCGTCTGCCTAAGCAGGCACTTTAATCTGCTGAGCCATTTGGCCAGCTCCTATTTTTTTTTATTTTTTATAAAAATAAACTATAAAAATACTTTTTATAGTCTTCCAAAATGTCTAGGCTGACCTATAATCCCATTGCTGAGTAGGCTGAGACAGGAGGATTACTAGGAGTGTGAGCTGTGTAGTGAAACCCTGCAACAAAAGCAAAATACAAGACAAAACAAAACAAAACAACAAAATGCCTAGGCTAGGTTTAAACTTTCAGTCCTCCTGCCTCAGACTTTCAGAGTGCTGGGATTATAAGTGTGCACTGTCACATCTGGCCAGTGATGTTTTGCCAATAATGCAAATCTTTTACATTATTTTGCCTTGTAAAGTGAAGAAACTCTCTAGTCTTCTGAACAAAAGCTTTTGGAAAGAAAGAGAAGGAAATGAAGGCATCCTTACACAGCTCCGTGGTGGCATTATTCCTCCACAGCCCTCAATGAATTTTCCCACAGTTATAATCTCTGGAACTGGCTGCCTGGCTATATTGATAGTAAAGTTCTTTCCTGTACTTCAGTCACGGGTTGTCACAGGATTACTCTGGGATATATGATAACTTCCAGCTTTATGGTTCTTTAAGTGTTATTTCAGAACTTTTTGTTTTTTTGTTTTGTTTTATTTTAATGGCCAGCTCAGCCTGCCCTGAGGGCAGGGCTGGCACAGCATGTGGTGCCAGGGATCGAACCGCGGTCCCTGAAGCCGCCCAAGCTTTCCTAAGCAGGCGCTTTAGACCACTGAGCCATCCTGCCGGGCCCTGGTTCTTTAAGTGTTAAAGTTAAATAAAACTACTCATTGGCCTTGTGTATTCTAAACTAAAAATGACATAAGAAACACATTTTCTATTGCTCACTCTTGTATTGACTTACCTGTTTCTGTGAGTCCAAAAATGCTTCTACTTCTATTACTTAACTCCCTCTGCCTAGAATCCTCTTCTGCTGGAAATCTGCTTGGTTCTTGACCTTTTTCTTCATGTTCCAAAAATTACCTTATCAGTAATGGCTTTCATGAAAGTTATACACTGTCACACTCTGGAATAGTTCTACTTTGCTTTACTTTTCCACATCAGTTATCAGCACCTGGATGCTGTACATATAGTTGTTTGATTGGCTGCCTGTCTACCCTGACTCCACATTTTTTTTCCTGAGCTCTCAGAGGGCAAGAACTTTATCCATAGGATATAAACAGTGCTAGACAGAAGATGCTCAGCAAGTATTTGTTGCATGAATGAATGAATGAAGCATATTTGTGTTAGGAGGATGATATAAATTTGAATATGATGTGATTGGATTAAAAATAGCAGAAAAGGGCCGGACGTGGTGGCCATGCCTATAATCCCAGCACTTGGGAGGCTGAGGCAGGAGGATTGGTATGAGTTTGAGATCAGTGTGGGCTACAAAAGTGAGCTCAATGCCAGCCTGAACTGCATAGCAAGACCCTGTCTCAAAAAGACCACAGAGAGAGAGAGAGAGAGAGAGAGAGAGAGAGAGAGAGAGAGAGAGAGAGAAGAAAATACCAGAAAAATGTTGTGGAAGCAGTATATTAAGTTACATACTAAAGTTTAATAAACAGGAGGGCTTAAAAACCATAGTCAAAAATAGGTCTTTGCCAGGCACAGTGTTATAAGCCTGAGATCCTAGCTGTTTTCGAGGCTCAGGCTACAGATTTCAAGTTCAAGGCCAGCCTAGGCAACTTAAATGATAACTTGTCTCAAATAAAATTAAAGGGGGAGGTATATATGTTGTTCTGCAATTCTTAGATTCAATCTTCAAGAAAATGCTTTAATGTAAAATGTGATTTAGAACTATTTCAAGTTTATAATTGGCAGAGAAGATACTCAGATGAAAAAAACCAGGCATAAAATATTAAACAAATATCTGGAAAAGCTTTTTTGTTTTAATTTACCAACCTACTTTATTAGAAAAAAGTTCAAAGGCGGCCAATTAGGACTTCTTTACTCATAGCATGTACTACTTGGGAAATTAAGACTGTCAAGCTAAACTCAGCACTTCACAGAATACTAGATACAACATGAAAATGCAATGAGAATAAGCTAAAAGGGTTACAATGAAGCATAGTACAGAGTACAACATATTGGAGGCATGTCATAGCAGTGAGGATGTTGTTAGAATGACAAAGGCCAAGGCCATTCATAAGCTGATTTTTAGTCCCTTTATCCAAGGGGTCAGAAAATAGCATAGGACCCATCTCAATCTCAGTTTTTCCCTCCTCTGACCTCTTATGGATAATACATGTCCCTTCTGATGGATAGCAGCAAGGCATCATCTGTGAAGTGGAGAACTAGGACTTTACAGTCTCCAGAACTACAAACACGTTTCTACTGCTGGAGAGATAATTTAAAAAAATCTAGTGCTTACATATTATTTTCCAAATGTTTCATGAAATGGTCAAAACAATGCAGAAGTAGAACAGAACTCACAGTAGGTACTTTGAACAATTTAACTGGACTTACATTTGTTTCTGAAGTGACTTTCCATTTATTTGGATACATCTTTTTCCCATGGTGATTTACAGGATCTTTAAGCCAATATAAATATTTGGGTATACAACTGCACAATACTTTTCAGCAAGAAAAATACCAAAGAGTAAAGACCAGCCACAATTACTAGCTACAGTGAAAATCTGCTGAAATATTTTTGAGGTGAGAAGGCACCACATACCTCTTCAGCTAAGAAAATCACCCTTACAACACAAGACGATTTCATTTCTATACAGGATTTAGAACACTTAAGCTGCCAAGTAGGTGGTGAATGGCAGAGCAACATCCCAGTTTATGTCATGAATTCATAGGGAATAGGTTCCAATAACTCAGGTTCCTTCTCATTAATCTTCACAAAGTGCACTTCTCTGGGAGGGGCAGGCTGGCGCTTCAGTTGAACCCGGGTACCTTTCTCTTTGACTTCTTTCTTTTTATGATCATTTTCCTTGACAACGTTTCCAGAAACTATCACGACTTTTTGAATGTTTAATATGCTCAATATGTACATTAATCTTCTTAGCAGTATCTTGCCCTTAACTTGCTTGTTTACAACAGTGCCAACAGCATGCTGGGTAACATCGTAGACTCTTCCTGTTTTGCCATGGTAACATTTGTGAGGCATTCCTTTTTGCACAGTACCCATTCCTTTGATGTCCACCATATCACCCCTTTTGTAGATTCGCATGTATGTGGCCAAAGGAACCACCCCATGTTTTCTAAAAGGCCTGGAGAACATATACCGGGTTCGCCTTCTCTTGCCCTTTGTGTTAGTCATTTTGACAAATTACTGGAAGATGGTGGTTCCGGCCAGAAGGGTAGAAAAGCTTTTGATGATAAAAGATTTATGAAGCAACCAAAGAGAACTATTTAAATGGGGAATGACTTAAAAGAGGAATTCCAGGAGCTGGCAAGATAGCTCAGCGGTCTAAAGCACCTGCTTAAGAAAACTTAGGCAACAGCAGGGACTGTGATTCGATCCCCAGCACCATGTTGCTGTGCCAGCTTCACCCCCAGGGCAGGCTGAGCCACCCATAGTATATAAATAAATAAATGAAATTAAAAAAAATAAAAGATGAATTCCATGGTCAAATTAGAAATTACCAGGAGCTTTAGAATTGCCTGTTGTGTTAGGGGTCTGATAGGATGAGGTTGTGTTCATTTGGTGACTGTGAGTTGCAGTGTGTGTGTGGGTTCTTTGTTATCTGTGAAGAATAATGTTTTGATTATTCTGTACATCATGTTACTTCTAATTTATATTTAAGATCTTTTACAATTATTCTGTCATTTATTTTTTTTAGTTTGTCACTTTTAAGGACTGAGGAGGTAGCTCAGTAGTAGAGCATGTGGCTAGCATGTGGGAGGCCCTGGTTTTGTTTCCTAGCACTGAAAAAAAGCACATACTCTTTGACTCAGAAATTATCTTTGTAGGAATTAATCTCACATATAGCTTCATACAGGCATGCAGCTAATCCCATAGAACTTCAGCCTCTATTAAGTCTTCATGCATTTGGATTGGGACTCAACAGTATTCGGACAGGGATTCTCATTGCCATCAATCTGTGGTGGCCATGGGTTATATGCTTCTCTGTTGTCTTGGGTATTAACTGTCTGCTCAGTCTAAACTAAAATGGAGTGAGTGTATTTGCCCACTAGCTAAGTATATCTCCAGTTGGGCTTCCTCTTGCACACTCCTCATTCTTTATGGCATCCTTTCTTTTTCCATTTGCAGATATTTTTTGCTTATGCTTTTTGTATTGAATTTATGGCTATTTAGTTAAAATATATAATTACTCCACTTAATTACACATTGCAATAACCTCAGAAACTTTATAAAATATTAATGCCTAATTTCATCTCTAGAGATTCTGAGGCAAATTTTTCTGGGGCGAGTTATGGATATCACTGTTTTGAAAAGCTTTCCCAAGTGATCTTCTTGTATTCTCATGTTTGGGGGCCAGGAATACTATTTATTTTTCCAGATTGGTGGTGTCTCTAGCTACCTTAAAATTCATTAGAACCATTTAAATGATTTATTTGGGCTTTATAAGTCTATGGTGGTATTGTATATAAAAATGTCTTATCTCTGCCTTTATGTATATATCACTCATTTGTTTTTCCATTTTAACTATACCTGACTAAATTATGTATTCAACATATTCAACATCATTTTTCAAGATACATATTCATTGTAAAGCAATTACTGTAATCAAGCAAACAAACATATCCATCTCTTTTTTAAAATAATTTTTTATTTTATTTATTTTTTTGTTGTTTCAGAACCTCTGTTTGTTTATTCACTCATTTTTATGGCTGGCTCAGCCTGCCCCAAGGGCAGGGCTGGCGCAGCATGTGGTGCCGGGGATTGAACTGCGGTCCCTGAAGCTGCCCAAGCTTTCCCAAGCAGGTGCTTTAGACCATTGAGCAATCCTGCCGGGCCCCATCTCTTCACATATTTACAGCAATTTTTAATTTCTTCTAGTTAGTATTTTATTACATAAGTCAAAATACACTCTTAAAACAAAAAATGTGCTTAGCATCTTACTTCCAGAGACAGATTGACAGTTGAGAAAACAAAATTCTAGATGACTTCTTGATACTCTATATGTTAATGCATTTTCCAAAGTAAAAAATTTAGTACTGCTCTATCTGTTTTAACATACTATTTCACTTAATGGAGTATATTAGACACCTTTTCATCTCACCAATTTCATGTCCATGTCATGATTTCATAATGATAAAATAAAAAACTTTTTTCCCCACAACCTTGCAGTATCCTTTCTTGCACCCTCTTCTCCCTACACACTTATTTTGTTTATAGAGTCTAATAATAGTCTCTCTTCTACCTTCATGCTTTCTTATTTAGATTCTACATATAGTGTTAGGAAAGACATTTGATACTTCCTGAGGTTGGCTTACTTCGTTAAATGTAATGATCTTCAGATCTCCAATTCTATCCACCTTCCCAAAATGACATAGTTTTGTTCTTCATGGGTGAGTAATACTCCACTGTATATATATATATATATATATATATATATATATATATATATATATACCACATTTTCTTTTTACATGCATCTCTTGGTATGTGCCTAGGTGGTTCCATGTCTTAGGTAACGTGTTCTGTGTATAACATGGGTATGTGGATGGATGTCCCCTATTTTATGCTGTGTGATTAAATCACATGATGAATGTTTATAATTTCTGAAAAAATTATTACAGTTAGAGGTACACTGGAGTTAACCTAATTTAAAGTACTCTCCCTTACTTTGTGCGTATCTATCCCGCTGTTTTTGCCACAGTCTGAAACACTTCTGCAGGTCCTCTTTATAAGTGTCTTTATGAAGTGTGATTGGACATATGGTGAGTCCTGAGTGACATTCAACTGAAAAGCCGGCTTGTAAAAATATTACTGTGTGTCCTCATCCACCTTATTCACTGGATCTGCCACCATGCTACTTCTGGCTCTATCTCAAAGTCATTTACCATTAAAGGTAAATATTTTTTTTAATCAATTTAAGACACCGAGGTAGCCATAATGGTGTGACTTAAAGGCATGAAAGAAGATTTCCAGAGCTCTTACAAAAATGGTAAAAATAACGGGATAAGTGTTCAGATGAGGGGATTATTTTGCAAGAGATCAATGGCAGCATACCTTTTACTGTGATAAACTTTTAAAACTTTAAACATTCAACTTTTTTAAATCACATAATCACATACTTCACATACTGACTTTAGCTCCTTTGGATGTGTACAAGGATGGTATAGCGAGGTCATGGGGCATTCTACTTTTGACCTTTTGAGAGACCCCCATTAGATTTCCATAGGCTCTATTCTAAATTTACATCTCCACTGGCAGCCCCCCACTCACCATTTAACATTTATTATATTCTTGATGATAGTCATTCTGACTGGGATGAGATAGAATCTAAATGCAGTTTTGATTTTCACTTCTGTAATGTCTAAAGATAGTGAAGATTTTTCATATGTACTTCTTTTGAGAAGCATCTGTTCAGTTCTTTTACGCATGTACTAATTGAGCTGCTTGATATTTTAGTGTTAAGGTTTGTTTCCTTATATGTTCTGGAGATTCTCTGTCAGAAGAGTAGCTGACAAAGGATTTCTTTCATTCTATAGGTTGACTCTTCACTCTGTCAGTTTTTTCTCTTTATATAGAAATCTTTGTTTGATGTAGTCCTATTTGTTGCTTCTTGCTATTTACTGTACTTTTTAAAAAAGAATTTATTTTTATTTTATTTATATATTTTTTTCTTGTTTCAGAACCTTTGTTTGTTTATTCACTGATTTTTGTGGCCAGCTCAGCCTGCCCCAGGGGTAGGGCTGGCGCAGCATGTGGTGCCGGGGATCGAACCGCAGTCCCTGAAGCCGCCCAAGCTTTCCCAAGCAGGCGCTTTAGACCACTGAGACATCCTGCCGGGCCCCTATTTACTGTACTTTTGAAACCCTATTCAGGAAGTATCTGCCTGTGCCTATGGCTTAGTTTCCCCTTCATTTTTTTCTAGAAGTTGCAAAGTTTTAGGTATTATACTTAGGTCTTTGATCTATTTTGAACTGATTTTTGTATGGTGTGAGAGAGGACAATCTGCTTAAAGTGACAATATTAACCAAAAGTGATCTACAGATTCAATCCAAAATTTTTGACAAAAATGAAGTAAGTAGCTAGGCCAAAATCTTTTTAAAAAAAATAAATTTACTCCCACCAAAATTCCAATGATACTCTTCACAAAACCAGAAAACATTCAAAATTCATATGAAAACACAGTGGACTCCACCTAGCCAAACCAATCCTGAGCAAAAGGAAGAAAGCATCTAGTTTTACCGGCACCATTTATTAAAGAGGCTGTCTTTTCTTCCATATATATTTTTGGATTTCTTGTCAAGAATTATTTGGCTATGCATATTTGTTTCTATGTCCCTAGTTTTATTTTGTTGGTCTGTGTGTCTATTTTTATGTCTGTACAGTGCTATTTTTGTTACTATTGCTTTGTATATATAACATATAATTTTTTTATAGCTGCCCTGGGGTTGAGGCTGGGGCTGGTGCAGCATGCGGTGCTGGGGATTGAACCGCAGTCTGTGCACTAAGCAAGTGCTTTAGATCGCTGAGCCATCTTGCCGTCACTGTAGTATAATTTGAAATCAGGTATTGAGATGATTCTATCTTTGTTCCTTTTGCTTAGGATTGGTTTATACCAGTCTGTACTCCAACCAACAGTGAAGAAGGGTTCTTTTTTCCCTATAAGCCCCTCTAGCATTTGTTATTTGTTGACTTCTTGATGATAGCCATTCTTTCTGGGGTGAGGTAGAATCTCAGTATTGCTTTAGTTTGTATTTCTTTTTTAAAAATTATTATTTCTCATCATTTTTATTTATTTATTTCATACAAAGTCTTGCTATGCAGCTCCAATGCCATTTTTTTGATTGGGTCTTTGAATTTTGGGGGCCTCATTTTTAATTCTTATTATGTTGTAGATGGAAGTCCTTTTTTCTGAGGCACAGTTGGTTAAATTTTTTTTTTTCCAATTCATGGGTTTTCTGGAAGGAGACACAGAAAATTGTTAGGGAAAGAGCAGTGGTCAGCAGGATCTACACACTCAGATCAGTAAGATAAAGAAAAGAGATCTTTAAGAGAAAGAGAATCTAAGGCACTGGCTTCTCAGTTAGAAAACATCGAGTATGTCTGAATAACTGATGGCAACATCAGCATGCTCTGTTACACAGAGGATCCGAGTCAGCTTGCACTAGTGAGGAAACACAAATGCACTGCAGCCTTAGATGAAGTTTGGCATTGGGAAAGGGAAGAAAAAAATTTCCTAAGTTTTTTATAACTGATAAAAATACCTGACATAAACACCTTAAAGGAGGAAAGATTTATTTTGGTTCAGATCTCAGAGATTTTAGTCTAGTTTAGGCTGGCTTCAGTATGTCTGGGCCTGGAATGAGGCAGCACATCATAATTAAAATAGCATGGCAGAGCAAAGCTGCTCTCCTCATGGTGGCTGGAAGAAGAAAGTATGGAAGGGGCCAGGGATGAGACATAACCTTCAAAGGCATGCCTTTTCCCCCCAATCTGCTTTATCTCATGCCTTGTCACAGCCCATTTAGCTATGAACCCATCAGTAGACTAATGTATTTTTTGAGTTAGTGTTCACATGATCTAGACCCTACTTCTAAACAGTGCTGCATTGGAAATCAAGCCTTCAACATAGCCTTTTGGAGAAACACTGCATTCCAGTGACAACACATCTGATCTGGGAGGTAGAGGTGGCCTCATTTTTGTTTGTTCACAAATGACAGCTTGAGGTATTCTGTTTGGCTCATACATTTTTATTTAAGGTTTATATCTTTTTTTTAAAAAACTTTATTTATGTTATGACCTGTTCATCCTGCCCTGGGGGTGGGGCTGGAGCAGCATGTGGTGCTGAGAATCAAACTGCAGTGCCTGCGGTTGCCTGAGCTTGCCTAAGCAGGCTCTTTAGACTGCTGAGCTATCTTGCCAGCCTATAAGGTTTATATTTTAGATTGATTGTCTTGTATCTAGTAGCTCTACTGGATTTCCTTTCATGTAATCTACTTGCATAACTTAATTAGTTGTTCTTTTCTCTTCATCCCCCTTTTCTTTTCTCTCCCATACACATTAGTGTGACCTTTGATTGTTAATTACATTGTGTATGAGATCCTAGGAGCCCTTTCTGGCAGGTTTTTATATTTGAGGTGGGGGACAGACAGAGACAGAGACAGACAGAGACAGAGAAGAGAGAGAAAATATGAAAGGGAATGAATGAATTTGTCATTTGAATGTTTTGCCCAACTTAGCTTCCTCCAGAACTGTAATTCACAGGTTGTGTCATTCTCCAGGTTATAATTTGCTCATCCTCTGACAATAAGGTGTGGCGGTTTGCATGAGCTCTAAACGGTATGATGGGGCCCAGCGGGATGGCTCAGTGGTCTAAAGCACCTGCTTGGGAAAGCTTGGGCGGCTTCAGGGACCGCGGTTCAATCCCTGGCACCACGTGCTGCGCCAGTCCTGCCCTTGGGGCAGGCTGAGCCTGCCATAAAAATGAGTGAATAAACAAAGGTTCTGAAACAAGAAAATAAATAAATAAATAAATAAATAAATAATTCTAAATAAAATAAAATAAACTGGGTATGATGGTGTACACCTGTAATCCCTGCTACAGTACTTAAGAGGCTGAGGAAGGCCTAGACAATTTAGGGAGATACTATCAGAGATCAAGAGAGAGGTGGGGGAAAGAGAGAGAGAGGAAGAAAGGAAAAGGAAAAAGGAGAAGGAGGAGGGGGGAGGGGAAAGAGCAGGGGAACGGAACAAAGGAAGAAAGTAAGCAATCAAACATTGTATTGTGTCACTAGTGTAAGAATCTGAAAGAGTAAATAAAATCTGAAGAGTACAGCAGATAATGTGGAAATGAAATAAATTTGTCCAAAAGGAAGGAACTACTGAGATGAGGAGAAGGATAGGAGAGGATGTGGAGAAAGGAGATATATCTGTATATATGCAGGATGGCTTAGACAACTGGGGATTTTTGCTGGTCAATGGAAAGGAAGAGTTAATGCTTAATTTTTTTTGTCTTTTTTCATTTTTTCCTCTTCTTAATTTCTTATAACTTTTTTCTTTTTCCAATTTTTCATACATATACCTGGTAATCTGAACTAAGTTGAAGACAACATTATCCAATGCTACAAATACTGTCAGGTTCATATTATTTTGTTTAGTGAAATTCTGTAGCATTTCTAATTTTTTATTACTATTTTACATTCTCTTTTTAAAGATATAAAGGAAGCAAGAAAGAAGGAAGGAACAGTAGGCTAGGAATGTAGCTCAGGGCCTTCTTGGCTCAACATCCAGTACCACAAGGAAGAAAGACCAGAAATGAAGAGGAGAAAGAGGGGGAGAGAGAGATGGAAGGTAAGGGACAGAAAGAAAATAGTGAGTGAGTTCCATGTGTCTTATTTTTCTCATCTGTAAGCTTGAGTTGAGAGGATTAAATGAGCCACCTTGCGTGAAGTACTGGACACACAATGTCTAGCCTGTTGTTTCAACACTGTTAGCTCTCTTACTCATTTTCTCTCTTAAACATTTTCTTTTTCTTTTGCTCATCTCCCCACCCTATATCTTGTAAAAAATGGCATCATACAAAATCCTGCAGCTAGTACATTTAACAGTATATCATGGACATCTTTCTATGCAGTTTCTTGCTCTAGCGATAAATGGTGGGAGAGATGGCCTCTTTCTGAATGTCATTTGGACCATATAAACAAATGATAAATTTGCAGACCCTTAGAACCTTATTTACAACAAGTAGATAAATCCTGTAACCTAAATAGCATTTATTTAAGATTTTAAGTAGCTTAGCAATGAATAACTTTAATTTTTTAATTATTTTTTTATTGTTTAAATTTAACACGGGTTATATTACATATTTTCATCATCAGATCAGTTTAGATTAATACATATAGGTATATAAGATTGATCAAACAATTAAACATTAACCCTTCTAAATCAACATTATTTTTTTTTTT
>PVJA010019689.1:0-38052 GCA_004027025.1 Myocastor coypus
CTTAAGGTGCTACGGGTGACTCCCTGGGAGCCCGGTGTGTCCCTAGTCTGCAGCCATCCAGACAGAGTCCCTTAGGCTTTCTTGTTGCCCTCACCATGGTGCCATTGAAGTGGGTAGGATCATAGAACCAGGGGGCACAGCGGGCACCATTGGGGCACAGGTAGAGTGGCTCCAGCACACTGTTGCAGTATAGCAAGCACTTCCCTGTGGGTGGATGGAGGGGGGTGTCAGGAGGGCACAGTGGAGTTTCCGAAGGTCCACAACACTCCGCAGGTGCCCTGTGCCCATACTCACATTTGGTATACGATGCACTCCAGAGTTGGGAGGGTCGGGGCAGCTCTAGAGAACAAGAAAAGTCCTGAATCAGAGAATGTCCCCTTCCACACACACACACACACACACACACACACACACACACACGTGCGCGCATACACGCAGAATGTGGGGACCGGGACCATGGGGCTCCCACACCCAGCCTACAGAACTCACCGCCAGCCGCTGAAGGACGCTGGGCCTGCAGGCGGACCTTGACCACATCCAGGGGCGTCACTGACGAGACAAAAGAGCTGAGGGCCCTAACGGGACCCCGGCCAAGCCACCCCTGCCTCGGGACCCAACCACCACCCATCCCCGTCCCCGGTTCTTACTGAAAAGGGAGGTGACCACAGCCCCCGCACCCGAGGCCACCATATGCTGCATGGGGCTGACGCCCCGCGGGTCACGTTCAGCCATGTCCCGCTGCAGCCCTGTGGAGCGAACCCCAGTCACCAGGGCTCGGGGGCGGACAGCACCGCTCGGCACCGAGGCCCAAGGTCACTCCGGGAGGAGGGCACCGCGGCCACGCCAAATCCCCAGCACCGGAAGGCAGGTGCGCTGCGCTGGCAGCGGCGAGGGCCACAGCCTCGGGGCCCGCCGCCTGGGTCCCTAGCCCGGACTCCACCCCGCGGAGCAGTCCGCGTGGCCCGACTGAGGGGATGGGCGACCGGACGGGGGCTGGCGACAGCTTAGTCCGCAACGACCAAGGCCGCGCCGCCTCCGGTTCCCGAGCCCGTGGCCCCGAGCCCCGGCCCACCGGATCCGGCGGCTCTAGCCTGGCGGTCCCATTCTGCCGTCCCGCCGTCCCGCCGTCCCACCGTCCCGCCGTCGGGTGCGCGGCCAGCGCGGGAGGTCTCGGCGCTCGGCAGGCCCCGCCCCCATCGCAGGCCCCGCCCCTCGGGCCCACCTATCACGCGCGGAGTTCGCCACCCCTCCACCCGCCGCGCTTCGAAGCCGGACCCGGTTCGGGGTCCGCGGGGGTTTCCCGCACGGCAGGGGCCGATGCTGTCGCGTTGTCACTTTCTCCTCAAGGAGGCTGCTCCTGAGACGAGCGCCCCCATTCTATAGAAGGTGGAACCGGGACTCCGGGCTAGGAGCAATTGGGGCACCCGGATGACCGGCAGGCTTGCCCCGACGCCACGGGTCCCGGGTCCCGGGTCCCTGCTGGGCTCCGCTGCCTTCAAAGCTCCTGCGTCGCGAGGCCCATTTGTAGCGACGTGCGGGCCGGTGCCTGCGCCTTTAAGACGAACTGTGATGACGTCAGCACGCACTGCGCCGGCGACTGCACGCTGCCCCGCGTTCTGGGCCTACGCTTGTGAGGCCACGCCCCTCCGGCCGCTGGCTGGTGGGGCGGGCGCGAGAATTCGCGCACCCCGGAGCCATTGTGGACTAGAAGAGAGATCTTCGCTGTCCATTTCACAGATAAAAATAGCCCTTGAAACACCCAGGAGAAACGGTGGCACTTGCCCAGGCTGGGCTTGAACCTGAGATCCGCCTGTTTCGGCTTCCCAGCGCCCTGGAATGACCCGCACCGGATGTCCCGCAGAGACCTTCATTAGGATCGCTGGGGGCTCCTCACTGCATGTGGGTTCTGCACACGGGCGCCATACAGGGCCATGCGGGTTCCGCAGATGGTTTTGGCCACTACCTTCCCGCCAGGTCAATATTTTGAGCCTCAGGCTGGGGAGATGGTTCAGTGGAATACCTGGGAAATGCAGTCCCGAGTTCAATCCCTGGTGCCACCAAAAAAAAAAAAAAAAAAAAAAAAAATTGAGCCTCACTGATGTGAGGATCTGGAAACACCCATGCACACTGGAAGGGACGTCAGGGACAAGGGGAACTCGTCCTGGGCTGCTTTCTCCCCGAAGGTCCCACTGCCCCTGACCTCAGCCGCCCTTGACCTGGTCGGGTCACAAGGGCTAGGGCTGCAGGGACCCAGCCCTCTGCATCCCAGAGCCACTTTACCACCAAACGTATGTCCCGCTCAGTTGGGCGGTGCCACGTAGGGCTGGGGCCTGGGGTGACCCCTGCAGCACCGAAGTCCAGATTCCAGGTCGAGGCCAAACATCTTTGTTTTGAGACAAGGCCTCGCTCTATAATTCATGCTGGTCTTGGACGTACAGGTTTTCTTTCTTTTCTGTTCCTTTTTTTTTTTTTTTTTTTTTTGTACAGGAGCTGGCTATACAGCTCCAGCTCGTGGTGATCCACCTGTCTCAGCCTGTCTTAGTTACTCTTTGCTCATTCTGGAACAAATACCTGACACCCAAAATGAAGGAAGGAAAGGCTTATTTAGCTCACAGGGACTGGAGGTTTCAGTTCATACTCGGCCGGCTCCAAGGCAGAGAGACGCATGGCAGAAAGCAGCAGTTCATGGCGGCGGAACAGCAACAATCATGACAGAAGCAACCAACCAAACAGGAGCAGAGAGCAACAACTTCAGTCTGTCTGTCTGTCTCTCTTTAAGTTACATTCAGGCTCTCCACCTCAGCCTGTCCGCCTTAGGCTACACCCATAATCCCAACAGCACTTAAAACACATAATCCCAGGGATCATGGATCAAGTCTCAAACTCTAGATCAGTACTAAATCACATAATCCCAGCGACTCACGAGTCAAGTCTCAGTCTATAGAAGTCCCCACTCCAGGACTGTATGAGGCTTTGGGGGACAACTAGACATAAACCATAACACTCTCCAATTCTGGGATTACAAATATGCGATTACAAGTTACAAGCTATGCTTGGTCTCAGTAGCCAGCACAGCATGCCTGGGGTTCCAGGGCTGTCACAGCATGCAGTACCAGGGATCAAACCCTGGATCTTGTGTTTCCCAGGCAGGCACTTAGGTGGCTGAGCTGTCGCCTCATTCTGGGCTCACATTTTTCCATGCCTCAGCCTCACTGCTGCTGAGGTCACAGATGTGTACCAAAGCCATGGCCACCAAAGGCTGATCTTTCACTTTTTTTTTTGAGACAAGGTCTTGCCAGGCAGTTCAGGCAGGCCTTGAACTCATAGTGGGCCTCCTGCCTCAGCCTTCTGAGGTGTGTACCACCACTTTTGAGCATAGCTTGATTTTTGGATCTTCGTGAGGTGAGGTAGGACTGTCACCAGAATAGAGGAGACCAGTGGATGGGCTTGCGTGCCAGGTTTTAGGAAGGTTCATGGGGATCCTCAGCTCAAGCAGCCCCTTTGCGGTGTCTGGGGTGCGGGAATCCCAGAGTTTGCAACGCCTCTCCAGCTGGGGAGGAGAGACCAGCAGCCACTTGGGCACTGCTGGGAGGTGGGCCACGGGACACCCGTCCTCATGGCTTCTCTGGAGCTTTTCCAGTGCAGCCTTGGTGGTGCTCAAGGTGCGGGCAGGAGCCTCGTTAAATGCACATCACTCCTGGGACCGGGAATGTGGAAACCTGTCTTTGTTTGAAGATTTAAAAACAAATGTTAGGGCTGGTCAGATAGCTCAGAGGACTAAAACATCTACTTAGGCAGACGCAGGGACTGGGGTTCAATCCCTACCTCTCCGGGTACGCTAAAACAGTGATTGAGACTGGGCATGGTGGAGTGTACCTGTAATCCCGGCGCCTGGGAGGCTGCAAACAGGAGAATCACTACGAGTCCAATCTGTGTTGTGAGACCCTGCAGACCACATACTAAATACTTTTTTAAAAATGCAGATGTGGGTGTGGTGGTGCGCACCTCAGGAGGCTGAGGCAGGACTGCTGAGCCTGAGTCGGCCATTGGCTATCTGGTGAGTCCAAGACCAGCCTGAACTGCACAGAAGGGGAGCAGATGGGACCAGGGAGAAGAGGGACTCAGTCCAGACTGGCTGGGCACCAAGGCAGCCTCGGCCACGTGGGACTCCGGATTCTCGGTCTCCAACCCTGACCAGCCAGGCCAGCACGGATCCGCCCTCCTTGCGCCTAGAGTGGGATGTCTGTATCCCCAGAGCAGGACTTCTGAGATCCACAGCTCAGACCCACAGGAGCAGCAACGGCGGGACGTGGGTGTACAGCGCCCCCTGGCGGGGTGAGCCCCGCGGTCAGCCCAGAGTAAGGCCTCTGGGCGGTGAGAGAGAAGGCCCGAGCTGCCCGGGCCTTCCTAGGGGGTGGGTTGCACCCAGGGCCTTCCTACTGAGCCACACCATACCCCTTGTTTATTTTTTATTTTTTATTTTTTTTAATTTTTATTTTTATTTTTTTTTGGCTTTTTGAGACAGGGTCTCACTGTGCAGTTGAGGCTGGCTTTGAGCTCACTTTTGTAGCCCAGGCTGGTCTCGAACTCGCAGCGATCCTCCTGCCTCAGCCTCCCAAGTGCTGGGATTACAGGCGTGAGCCACCACGCCCGGCTTATTTTTTTATTTTGAGACACGGTCAACTTAAGTCACTGCTGGGCTGGAACTTGGGTCTTAGGTGCTGTGCTGAGGTCTAAACTTTTAGAGCCTTGCAAATGACCTTGAGGCTACCAGGCCACACAGTCTGTCCCCACCTCCTGGACTCAGGCTTTCTTGGGCTCCCCTACATCAACCAGGGATGCCTTGTGGTTACAAACAAGGCTCAGGGTAGGAGGCCTGGGGTCATTTGGCTGCCAGCCCCGCATGGCCAGATCACAGGATACTTGCGCACACTGTAGAGATTCAAAGAGAAGCCAGGCTGATGACACACCGCCTTTAAGCCCAGCACTGGGGAGGCTGGGGTGGGAGGCCGCAGGTTTCAGGCCAGCTCATGAAACCAAAATGATGTCTGGGACTGTCTTCTGTCTGTGCCTCAGTTTCTTCACCTATGAAGTAGGAAGGCTGTGTCCCTGTCCCTATGCCCTCCTCCTTCTGGGGCTTCAAGGCCACACTGGGGATCAGGTGGGTGAAGGTGGTGGCGGAGCTGCCCTGCCCTGTGACTCCAGGGCCTCCAGTGAGGCTGCAGGAAGCTGGGTTTCCACACTAGGCCCTGCCACCTTAGGGCAGGTGACCAGGAAGCCTTTAATGTGTGCTGTGATGCCGTCAGAGGCCACGTGCCTGCTGGGTGCCCTGGGGCCCAGTGCCACTCCATAGGCTGGGCAGGAAGCTGGATCGGGGGTGTTCAGTGCATCCCCTGGGACTCAGTAGAGAAGGGGCAGGCTCTGGGGACCACAGAGGCAGGCATAGCAATGTGGGTGATGACCCCAGGGTACAGCCCTCAGGGACCCAGAGATGGACACAGCTTGGGCCTGGGCTCACCACAGAGTGGCCAGAGACGGCTTGGAGCTCAGGCCCTGGTGGGGAAAGAGACAGGCAAGGGCGGGGCTAGGGGCAGGGACTTCGGACAGGACTCATCTTTACCTGTGAGATGACCTTGGCCTACAGCTGGGTGGCCAGCTGAGAACCTGTGAGGGGGCTGAGGCTGGCGGTGTGCAAGAGCCTTACACACTCCTTGGAGCTCCGGCTCTTCCCGGTGCTGTGGGGCTGGCTCTGGCCTTGCGGGCCCAGTGACAGGGCACTAGGAACCCTGATGGGGGGTCTAGGCTGGGAGAGAACAGCCATGCCACACCTGCTTCTTGTTCCTGATGGAAGTGCCTGTGGTCGGTAAGACTTGCAAAGAAAACCAGCATGGGATAAAGGCCGGCATCTGGGCCAGGCATGGCAGTGCATTCTGGGAAGCTGAGGGTCATGGGTTGGAGCCCAGCCTGGGCAGCATAAAACTTGTTGTGACCCTGTCTCAAGATTGTAGAATTTTACTTTTTATTTTTTTTTAAATTTTATTATTTTTGGGGGGCTGGGGAGATAGCTCAGTAGAATAAACACTTGCTTGGCAAACACAAGGACCTGAGTTCAATCCCCGGCTCCACAAAAAAAAAAAAAATTATTATTTTTTGGGCCCGGTGGGATGGCTCAGTGGTCTAAAGCGCCTGCTTGGGAAAGCTTGGGCGGCTTCAGGGACCTCGGTTCGATCCTGGTACCACATCCTGCGCCAGCCCTGCCCTCTGGGCAGGCTGAGCCGGCCACAAGAATGAATGAATAAACAAACAAAGGTTCTGAAACAAGAAAAAAATAAATAAATAAATAAAATAAAAATTTATTTTATTTATTTATTTTTTTTGTCTTTTTGAGACAGGGTCTCGCTATGCAGTTGAGGCTGGTCCTGAGCTCACTTTTGTAGCCCAGGCTGGTCTCGAACTCGCACCAATCCTCCTGCCTCAGCCTCCCAAGTGCTGGGATTACAGGCGCGAGCCACCACGCCCAGCTAAAAAATAAAAAATTATTTAAAAAATAAATTTTATTATTTTTTTTTTCTTGTTTCAGAACCTTTGTTTGTTTATTCACTCATTTTTATGGCCGGCTCAGCTCGCCCCGAAGGCAGGGCTGGCGCAGCATGTGGTGCTGGGGATCGAACTGCGGTCCCTGAAGCCACCCAAGCTTTCCCAAGCAGGCGCTTTAGACCACTGAGCCATCCCGCCGGGCCCTATTTTTATTTATTTTTGAGACAGCGTCTTGTTATTCAGTTTACTCTGTTCTTGAACTCATTTTGTAGCCCAGGCTGGTCTTGAATTTATAGCGATCCTCTTGCCTCAGCTTCCTCAGTGCTGGGATTATAGGTGTGTGCCGCCATGCTGGGCTTAGAATTTTTATTTATTTATTTTTTTAATTTATTTTTTTTTCTTGTTTCAGAATCTTTGTTTATTCACCCATTTTTATGGCTGGGCTGGTGCAGCATGTGGTGCTGGGGATCAAACCATGGTCCCTGAGGTTGCCTAAGCTTTCCTAAACAGGCACTTTAGACTGCTGAGCCATCTCACTGGCCCAGGACTAGAATTTTTTGTTTGTTTGTTTAAATATTTCTCTATTTTATTTTACTTTTTTATCGTGGGGCTGGGGTTCGAACTCATGACCTTGCACTTGCCAGGCAGGCACTTGTGCCACGGAGCTATCTCCCCAGCTCCTGTTTTTAACTTAAGTCCTTGGTACAGGGTCTCACTGCACAGTTTGGGGACCCTAGTGACCCTCCTGGCTTCAGCTTCTCCAGCTCTGGGATTATAGGTGTGTGCACTGAGGCTTGTGCTGCATGTGATACCAGGGATCGAATCATGGTCCCAGCACTTGCCAAAGCAGGTGCTTAGTCCACCGAACTATCTTGCTGGCCCTGGAAAAAAAGGGTTTTATTTTGTTTGACAAGGTTGCACTTTGCAGTTAAGGCCTTAAATCTTTCCGCTGAGAAACTGACCAAGAGAATTCCTATAATGCCACGGGACATCACACATGCTGAGGCGCAGCTGTGGCTCTCAGGGGCCCGGAATGCGGCAGGACTGCAAAGCTTCATGTGCTCATGGCCAGTGCCACCATCTTTCTTCATGGTACCAGGGTCTGGGCCCTAGGTGTGGGGCTCATTTCGTGTCTGCTTGCACAATGTCTGGATGGCACAGCTGTTGGCATTAGTCACTTAGGAGTGAAGCAAACCTCCTTCTGGTTGCCAGTCCTAGCCTGTGGAGGGCATGGCAGGCGCCCCAGCCAGAGGTGACACTGCCCGCCGCCCGCCAACCTGGACCTGGACTGCAGATGGGCTTCCCTGAGCCTCCCAGGCCAGGGCAGGTGGAGGGAGGCAAGGCCCGTGCAGGGAGTGGGGGCATGTGAGGCCTGGCTCCGCCGCTGAGACCACCCAAGGAAGAGTGGGCAGCTAGGCTTGGGGAAGCTCAGCACAGGGTCTGCACGGTGGCAGCAACGCCCAGCCACCCATTTCTCAAGCCGTGACCCCGCTCCCTGTTAGCCAACCAATGACGCAAAGGCCATCAAAGCATTCATTAGGGGTTGGCCAAATAGCTCAGTGGGTGAGTAGGGGCACGTAGGGGCACGTAGGGGCACGTAGGGGCACGTAGGGGCACGTAGGGGCACGTAGGGGCAGCGGCCATGGGGTCGATGCCTGGGCCTGCTGCACCAGCGGATCACTAGGAGTCCAATCTAGCAGTGAGATCCTGAACACCCAGGACACTCTTCCCTAAAATTAAAAAAAAAAAAAAAAGGAGAGAGAGAGAAAGACAAGCTCTCGTGAGGAAGAATTGGGCAGGACTGTGCATGCTGATGGGAGCAGACCCCACAGCGCTTGGATACAGGCAAACTGCAGAGCGTGGCCTCATCCAATTCAAGGGAAAACCCACCCTCCATCCAGGTGCCAGGCCAGAGAGGGTGGGGAGGTGCCCGCCCAGCTGACCATGCCCACAGGCCACTGGTGGCCCCGTGTCTAGCCCGCCTCCCTCACAGCCTTTGGGAGTCGGTTGCGTGTAGGTGTCAGGGTGATTCCTGTCCCATAGCGAGTCCAGGAACTCAGCACCCAGCTGGTCTGGGAAGGTCATACCAGGGGATCCTTCAGACCACAGGCTGGGTAAGGGCCCAGGGAAAGGGCAGGTAGAGCACCGGCAGTTTGAGGCCAGGATGGATTAGACGGCAAGACTCAAGATGCCAGGACACAGAGAGAGAAGACCAAAGGCCCGCAGGAAGGTTCACCCCATAACCACTGTTCCCAGGAGGCCAGAACTTGAAGATATTTGGTCGGGCTTGTTTGTTTGAGACAGGATGTCGCTTTGCAGTTCAGGCTGTGTGGAGCTCACTTTTGCAGTCCAGGCTGGTCTTGAATTCACAATGATCCTCCTGCCTCAGCCTCCCCAGTGTTGGGATTACAGGCATGCACCACCATGCCCGGACTCTGGGAAATTTTTAAAAAGGGCTCTATTCGATTTGCTGTAATTCCCTCTTCCCCAATTGTGTGAACTCAGAGAAGAGAGGCCGAGTGAGGAAAGCTTCAGGCTTTTGGCCTGAGAGACTTGGGCTCCCCAGCCTGAGCCCCATCAGCACCCTGTGCATTCGAGATTTCAGTTCGTGGGACTCTGCTCGGTGTCAGCACTGCCCGCCCTCCCGAGTGGCGACAGGAGATTGGATCTAGCTGTTTCCAGATGCCCCTGGTGGGCAGAACCACCCTTGGTAGGAATCACTGCTATTTTTGTTTTGTTTTGCTATTTATTTATTCGAGACAGGGTCTTGCTATGTAGGCAGGCTGGCCTGAGGCTCCGTGGTCCTCCCACCTCAGCCTCCTGAGTGCTGGGATCACACATGTGCACTACTAAGCCAGCCAGAATCACTGCTTTGAAGATTAGCTGTGGTGTGTGAGCAGCTTGGTCTCACTGTGTAGTGGGCAGGCGAGCCTTGAGCCCACTTACGTAACCCAGGCTGGCCTCCTTGTGGCGATCCTGTCTCAGCCTAGCCAAGGGTGGGAATTACAGACATATTCTACCACACCTAAAATTGTGTTTTTCCCCCCTGCACTTTTTTCTGGCTCTATTTGGTTGTGAGTAGTCTTTATTTGCCTACCATTGTTATCTGTGTGAATCTGTGTTTTAGTGAAAGCATGAGCTGCCTTGGCCTTGGCACTCGGAGGGCAGGGATCTACACAAACGTCACTGGGGGTGAGCGGCGGACGTGTGTGGACGGGCGACACACAGTCAGCCTAGAAGGGTAGGCTTGATAGCTCAGCGGACTAGAGTGCAGTTGCCCGGGTTTGATCCCCAGCCTACCTACTGTGCTGGCCCCAGCCCCCGAGGCTCAAGGAGATGGTGGGATTGAGAGACAGTATGGTGGCACATGCCTGTAATCCCAGTGCTCGGGAGGCTGAAAACAGGAATATCACTACGAGTCCTATCTATGTGGAGAAACCCTGTGGAACCTGTACTAAATTAAAAAAAAAAAAGAAAAGTCAGCCTAGACTTTCCACTCTGTGGCCCTTAGTAGCTCCCAGCAAAGCAGCCGCTACACGAGGCCACAGCTCCGCACTCCCCCTGCCCCTCGGCCAGCAGGGCACTGCTGGGCCTCTCTTCTCTCCTGGATCATTTGCCAGCTCTGCCTGCTGCTCAAAATCGTCCTTCACAGCTCCACCAAAGCTCCCCAAACGAATTCTAATCGCAGTCTCTGTCTCTACAGAGAGAACTGAACCCAGGGCCTTTCACTCGCTATGGCCGGCTCAGCCTGCCCTGGGGGAGGGGGTGAGGCTGGCGCAGCAAGTCGTGCGGGGGACCGAACCGCGGTCCCAGCTGTTGCCTGTTTGCCTAAGCAGGTGCTTTAGACCGCTGAGCCATCTCGCCAGGCCCTAGCCCTTTTTAAATTTTGAGAGGACTCTCTAAACCTTGCAATCCTCCTGCTGTGTACAGCACTCCGTGAGGCAAGATTTAAATCTTGTTCCTCCCCCGAGTCCATCTCTCGTCTCTTCCTCCCCAGCCCCGCACCGCGACCTTGCAGCTGAAGGACTTGGCCTGATCTTGGTCTCCACTTCCGCCTTGAGGGAGCGGTCTGGGTAGTTCTCCTTCTGCCCTACAGGTTTCCTTTCCTCCGGGCTACTCGCATTTAATCCCGGCTGGCCAAGTGGAACCGAAAGCGCGCACAACCCGCACCTGATGACCCAAGCCGCAGGCTGGCGGCGTCACGTGACTCGCGGGTCACGTGACGCCAGAACTGGGCGGGGCGCGGGGCTGGCTACGCCTTCGAGGCGATGAGCAACTAATAGGATCACGGCGGCCCCAGGCTCAGGCCAATGGGCAGGAGGTGGGCGGGTCCGCGCGGCGAACCTTAGCCTCGAGGGCGGTGGGGCGGACCCGGGAGCGCGGACTAGGAGCAGGACGGTAGGGAGAGCGGCGGGGATTGTGACCGGTCGGGAGGAAGCGGGGCCCTTCGTGCCGGGAGCGCGGTTCTTCTCGAGAGTCGCCTCTGCATCAGAGGAACCGCTGCCGCCACCTCCCGCCTGTCCCGCCATGGTCCTGGCCCCTGGGTTGCCGGGCGCTCTCCCGCGTGGAATCTGTTGCTCGCAGTTGGGGGTGCCACCTAGTGGAAGGCCAGAGCCGGGCTGTGGCGGCCGGGTCGCTGGTGTTAGCGCCGCAGACCTCAGGAAAGAAAGGCAGCGCTGACCGGGCCCGGAGCTAGAAGCTAGCGCGCCGGGTGGCTACAGACGCTTTGCCTGAGGCGAAAGGGCCTGGCCGGAGGTGGCCCGGGGCGTCGTCTGGGTTAGGAGGGCGGCGCTTTAGTCACTGATCGCACTCGGCTGCACGGGAAACCGAGGCACCGATCGCCGTTGCCGTCAGCGGGCCCAGCTATGGATCTGGACCCAAGGGCGATTCCAGGCAGACCCGTCCCTTCGCTTGACCCTCCCTCCTCTACCTCCCATCCCGTCCACTCCTGGGCATTCTTCATGGTGCCACTAGGATGTGCCGTTTAGTCCATGACCTGGTGTGTGACATGGTCGCGTTATCATCAGAGTTTTCTTTCCGTCGCGTCTTTGAAAAGCAGTAAGGGTCCTCGTAACGCCTCCCCCCGACCCCGTGCACAGTCCAGGCGCCTCTGCTGGCTGCTCCCCAAGTTAGGGCGATGACCTACCCTCATTGCCGCCTGCTCCCCCTGGGGAGGTGGTGGGACCAGCTGAACAGGAGCTGTCACGGGGAAGTGAGTCTGGTTCCTTCTGACTCAGGCGCTGCCCCGGGGCTCGCAGCTCCTTTCACGTGGGGCTGAGTTTCCTTTCCAGGCTGGGGGAGGGAAGGGTCAGGCCACTGTCGCTCAAAAACTGGGGGGGAACAGTTGTGGGCAGGCAGTGACTGGCCTGGGAAGGCCGCCCAGTCCTTCTGGTCACTGCTGTAACAATTCTGGTTTCCCATGCAATCTCCTGACAGTCCCTTTCTTCTGTGGTCAGGTGAGAGCCCAGAGCAGGCTAGGGGGAGGCTGGGGCAGCAGCTCTTCCTGGGAGGACTCCCTGTGTACACCCTGCTCTGTTCTCACCCGTGGCTGCTGAGGCTTCCCTGTGCTCCTGGAGGTGGCCTCTGTCCCCACACACCAGAGCCACAAAACTGCACTCTGGATCCCACATCCACCAGCAGCCCTAGAGCTGCAGAGGTGGTGCGGTGTGGCGGATGCAGATCTGTGTGCTCATGGTGTGCACATGCCGGTGTCTCAGTGACACCCAGGACACGCAGGGCCCTGGGTCTGCAGCACACGCCTTCCTGCTGCTACCTGGAAAGTTGCCTGTTGGGCGGGGGCAGCGCTTCTGGATCTGGGGTGTGCGCCTCAGCTGCCTGCCACACCCCTTGGTCCTCCCGACAGACTATGTGGACCCTGGTGGGCTGGGCTGCCCTGGTGGCAGGGCTGGTGGCTGGAACACAGTGCCCAGATGGCCAGGTCTGCCCAGTGGCCTGCTGCCCAGATCCCGGAGGAGCCAGCTACAGCTGCTGTGAGCCAGGGATGGTAAGTCCCTGCAGTCCAGTGAGCCTAGTTCAGGGTAGCCAGGGGGGTGGGGTGGGGAACCCAGCTAATCCCTCCTCTCTGGCAGGACACACGGCCTGTAGTCCCGAGTGGGCGCCTGGGAGGGCCCTGCCAGATCCCGGCTCACTGCTCGGCTGGCCACTCCTGTGTCCTTACTACTTCTGGAACTTCTGCCTGTTGCCCGTTCTCACAGGTGAGGGTGCCACACTGCCACATGGGACCCTGCCTGTGCCCCACCCCACATGGGACCCTGCCCACACAAGCTTTCATGTCCCACAGGCTGTGGCTTGTAGGGGTGGCCTCCACTGCTGTCCCCAAGGCTTCCACTGCAGCGCCGATGGGCGGACGTGCACCCAAAGACCAGGTATGACCCGGGGGCAGGCGGGTAGGCGCAGACTCCCGCCCTCGGCCTTGCCCATGTGCTCTGAGCTGAGCGTCTTCTACTGGGACCAAGTGGGGACCACAGGGTGGGAGGAACGCAGGCATGGGCGCCGTGGGGAGGAGGGGCTGCATGCCGACCTGGTCCCCACCTGGGCGGACTTGGTATTCTTGTAGCTGGGGACTGGCTCGTGGGGAGCCCTGTTAGTTGGGGATACCTTGGGTGGCATCTTGATAATCCTGTGCTTAGGTGGCCACTTGCTGGGTGCTGTCCAGTGCCCCGGCGGTGAGTTTGAGTGCCCTGACTCCTCCACATGCTGCCCCATGCTGGATGGCTCCTGGGGGTGCTGCCCCATGCCCCAGGTATGGCCGCAGCTGCGGGGTGGGGGGGGTGGGGTCAGGGCCAGGGTGGCTCACGGCCTGCTCTTCCCAGGCTTCCTGCTGTGAAGACAGGGTGCACTGCTGTCCCCACGGGGCTGCCTGCGACTTGGTGCATATCCGCTGTGTCACACCCACCGGCACCCACCCCCTGGCCAGGAAGGTCCCTGCCCGGAGGAGGAAGCGCACAGGTGCCAAGGAGATAGGCACCGGGCTGGGAGCCCTCCCGTCCCCAGCGCCTCTTTCTGCGGCTCTGCCCGCCTCAGTCCTGTGCCCTGATGCGCGGTCCCAGTGCCCAGACGACACCACCTGCTGCAAGCTGCCCAGCGGGGAGTACGGCTGCTGCCCAATGCCCAATGTGAGTGGGGCTAGAATCACCCGCTGGCTATATCTTGGGACCCACGCCCCTGCCTGCACCCTCACCAGGCCTGCCCCGGCCTGGCCCTGTCCCCACACAGGCCATCTGCTGCTCCGACCACCTACACTGCTGCCCCCAGGACACTGTGTGTGACCTGAAGCAGAGCAAGTGCTTGTCCCGAGACAAGGCGATGGCCCTGATGACCAAGCGCCCTGCCCAGACAGGTAGTGGTGACCCAGGCCTGCCACCTGTCCCACCGAGCTGTCCCACCCCTCCCTCACCCCACCTGGCCCATTCTCAAGTAGGGTGGACTGGGGCCCCCAGAGCCACTGCAACACGCCCTGCACCTGCCCACAGTGCAAGATGTGCAGTGTGACCAGGAGGTGAGCTGCCCGGATGGCCAGACGTGCTGCCGCCTGCAGTCGGGCGCCTGGGGCTGCTGCCCCTTCCTAAAGGTACCCAGCGCCTAAGGGTAGTGGGTAGTGGCGGGGTAGCCAGGGAGGCCCATGCCCACCGGTCTCTGTTCCCAAGGCCGTGTGCTGTGAGGACCATGTCCACTGCTGCCCTGAGGGGTTCAGGTGCCACACAGAGAAGGGCACGTGTGAGCAGGGGGCGCTTCAGGTACCTTGGGCACCGAAGAGCCCAGCCTATGCCAGCCCACCGAAGAGTGATGTCCCCTGTGACAATGTCACCAGCTGTCTACCTGGCAACACTTGCTGCCACCTCGCTCCTGGGTTGGAGAAAGCAGCTGCCCACCTGACGTCCTTGTCTCACGTTGGCGACATCGGCTGTGACCAGCACACCAGCTGCCCAGTTGGCCAGACCTGCTGTCCCCGCCTGGGCGGGGGCTGGGCCTGCTGCCAGCTGCCCCATGTAAGCACCCCATCTGCCGCTACCAGCGGGGGCCTTGCTGGGTGGCACACGCAGTGACCCCGCTGCTTCCACAGGCCGTGTGCTGTGAGGACCGGCAGCACTGCTGCCCAGCGGGCTACACCTGCAACCTGAAGGCAAGATCCTGCGAGAAGGTGGCTGACGGCTCCCAGCCCGCTGCCCTGCTGGCCGTGGGCTCTGCCGGGGGGCTGATGGATGATGTGGCGTGTGGGGATGGGCGCTTCTGTCACGATGACCAGACCTGCTGTCGCGACACCCAGGGTGGCTGGGCCTGCTGCCCCTTCCGCCAGGTCAGTGCCACCCCAGACTGGAGCCCGGGTTGGGTGCCAGGTCCCACCTTGGCTAACTCTGACACCCCACCCAGGGCATGTGTTGCGTGGACCAGCGCCACTGCTGTCCTATGGGCTTCCGCTGTGCGAGCAAGGGGACCAGGTGTGTCCGCAGGAAGCCCCTGATGCGCTGGGATGGCCCTCCGAGGGGACCTGCCCCAAGACTGCTGCTGTGAGGGGCTGAGGACCCAGCACCCTCAGTCCTTGGGACCCTCTCTGGGACCCACTGCTCAGGCCTTCCCAGTCCCTACTCTGAGCCCCACTGAGTAGTCCTCCCAGGGTGGGACTTTGCCCTTTACCCCCTCCACAGGGGGCGTGGCAGAAGCCGCTGCACTTCCCCACCCTGCGGCCCGGTGCTGCTCTCGCTGCAGTGCGCGTGAAGCGTGTGCTCCTATAAAGTTTATACACTTCCTGCCTGTGTCTCGCCCGCCTCGCCACCCACAGAAAGACACGTGTGTGACCCTCACTGGCTTTATATTTGCTGCTGCCCGCCGCCCATCCCACGCCTCCAGCCCCCAGGCTGCCCCACACAACCCCGTAACCTCCCAGATCCAAGCAGCCTTGCCAACAGGCTGCACCCCTCCCCTCCCTGGGAACCCCCAGGCTGCCCTCCTGCGTCCCCCCAGCCCTCCTCCCTGGTGCTGCCTGATCCGAGGGCCCTGTGGGATCGCCCAGCCCAGCAGGGCCTGGGAACCCTCGACTACTTGACGTTGAAGACCATAAGTGGCCGCTCCTCACGCCGCTGCCAGGGGCTCTTCTTGTCTCCCGTGTCGTCGCCTGTGTCAGCTCCCAGCTCATCCTCGGGGCTGGTGAGCGAGTCGCGCCGCAGCTCGCTGACGCTGCTGCGAGAACTGTCTGCGCGGCTGCGTCCCCGGCCCCTCGGCACGGTGGCCGTGCGGCCTTCGGGTGCCACCACCTCATCCAGTAGAGGTGTCAACGAGTTGTCCTCAGGCGAGCACAGGCCCGTTCGGCTCTCGCTGCTGCTGGGCTCCGTGTCCTCACCGAGCGCCAGACGTGGGGGTGCGGGTGGACGTTCGTCTCTTGCGGGGCGGCGGGAGCGTGCGGGCCTCACCTCGTGCGCGTCCACCCCCGGGTCCAGGCCGGAGTCCGCGCGCGCTCCGGCCTGCAGGTCGATGTATGAGTGGCGCACCTGCGCGTTGCAGCGCCCATCCAGCGACACGAACCAGGCGCGCGGTGGGGGGCGCACGCCCAGCTCGCGCAGCTGCTGCTCCGTCAGCGCCTGCAGCTCGCCGTTGAGCTGCGCCACGGCCGACTCATCGAGCAGCACAGGGATGGTCACGGGCGCCGCAGGGCCGGGCGCGGGCAGGGCGCGCGCAGGCTCGGGCGCGGGGAAGGCGCGCGCAGCTCCCTCCGGCACAGTGGGCTCAGAGCTCCCCGCAGCGGCCTCGGCGCCCAGGCGCACGTAGCGCGCAGGGATGACGAGCGTGGGTAACACACCGCGGTACACGCTGTCCGGCAGGGCGTCGATAGCACCGCACAGCAGCAGAGGCCCGGCCGCACCCAGGGATGGGGGGCGCCCGGAGGGGTCGGCCGTGGGCGGGAACTCGGGGCCCCGGACATCCGCAGCGCCAGGGGGGCCCGCAGGGCGCTCAAAGGGTGGCGGGGAGGGCGGCTCCCGGGCGAAGGCGGCAGCTCCCGGGGGTGCGCGCCGGGGCTCCTCGGGCGCCGACTCTTCAGCGCCGCGCACGCCCCGGAGCACGGCCCCATCTCCCCCACGCACCCCCAGGGGCTCAGAGGGGCGGCCAGACGCGCGATTCTTGGCACGGAAGAAGTCGTCACGAGATGCGGTCAGATCCCGTGTGCTGGAGAAGGCAGAGTGCAGGGGGCCCGGTGGTGGGGCCTCAGGGTCCCCAGAGGACGCGGGCTCCAGAGGCCCTGTGCAGATGAGGTGCAGCTGCGACATCGACGTGGCCTGGTCCCGCTTGGCGCCGTCCGCGGGCCCTGAGAGCGGCAGCTTGCGGTGCTGCTGCTGCCTGGGCTTCAGGCAGCGCCTCCTGCGAGGAAGCCTGGCTTCAGACTCCAGACTAGGGGCACTGGGGAGCGTGCGCCCCGCCTGTGCCCACGCGGCGCCCGGCACACTCACCGGCAGTAGTAGATAAGCAGACACAGCAGGGTGAGCACCAGCAGCGCCAGTGCAGCCAGGATGGTGAGCAGGAACACCGTGTGGTAGGCGCCGAAACCTGCGATGCCCGCCGCGATGCTGACCAGCCCTGCGCAGGGTGAGGTCAGGTCCCGTGCCCCCATCAGCCCACGCCTCTGGGCTCCCCTCCCCTGCCCCAACTCACCGGCAGCTGGTGAGGCTACTGCAGCTGCCCAGTAGCCCAGCTGCGGGGAGGCAAAAGTCCAGTAGAGCTGGCGGCCTTCCCTGCGGATCACGCCGGTTCCGTTGCGGACCCATAGTCCTGGTGAGGTGGGAGTGTCAGCGTGGCGACCCGGCCAGGCTGCCCGCGCCCTCCCGCCCCGCCCCACCCCACGCCACACTCACCGCTCTTGTGGTCGAACCTCCAGGCCGGGACGCCAGTGCCCACAGCCAGGGTGCGCAGCTCGGTGGGCAGCGGCAGTGCCAGGTGTGCAGGCCCAGCAAGCGGCACCTCAGAGCCGTTGCCTGCCAGCAGCTGCACGCTCACGGCTGCTAGTGGAGCCAGCTCCAGCCAGGACCCATTGCCTGCGGGGAAGGCACAGGTGAGCGCTGCCCGTGATGGGACCTCCAGCCCCGTTGGTGCCCAGCCTACCTGCGCCGGGCGCCTCGGTGCCCAGGAAGGCCGGGAAGGCGCGCAGCTCTTGGGCGGTGCTGGCGGGCGTGAGCGAGGCCCACAGCTGACTGTAGGTGGCGCTGGGTGGCAGGCGCGCAGCCCGGCGCTGGAACTGCACCCAAGGCTGTGAGCGGGCACCTGCGAGGACAGGGCGGGGGTGGGAAGCCGGCCGGGGACACTGGGCTGGGGGAGACGATCAGGAAAGGGTGTGGCCCTGGTGGTGAAGATAACGCCGTTTTCTTGAGAGCAATGTGCAGATGATGCTTGGGTCCTGGACCAGCACCCAGGCAGCCACTGGTGTGGGTTCTGGCTGCAAGGACAGCCACATAAGGCTTCCCCTCCTATGGGAGGGCTCTGATGGGAGCTGCTTTGCACAGAGACACCCACAGCTGGTCAGCAGTGGAAATGTCACCAAGTGACTGAAGAACTGGACTGGATTGTTGATGATTTAATTAATTTTAATTGAAATCCTAATTTAAGGAGACAGATTGCTCCTAGGTTGACAGCCAGGGTGTGGTGTGCATCTGTGCTGGGCACATGGCACGGACACATGACCAGGATTCCGGGGCAGGAAGGTCAAGGACACATTTATGAAGCTTTAGAGTGTGCTGAGCCCTATTTCAAGCAGGTCACCCATAGTGACGCCTCAGGTCACACTGTGGGGGTAGGGGTGGGTGCCCAAACGACCAGTGCTGCCTTCCAGATGCAGAGACAGGCAAGGCTACTGTCCTAGAAGGAACTGATGCCCACCTCTCACCTCTTCCCTCCTGCACCCTTGCAAAGGGCCTGCCAGGACTGGGCACAGGAAACCAAGGCCTGAGGTGATGTCCCTGCCAGCTGTGGGAGCTGAGGCTTCGTTCTGACTGCAGCCAGGCCATGGGAAGGCCAGGAGCTTGCGTTGAGGAGGCCCTGCAGCATTCAGAGTCCTGCTGGGGCCCTTTAGGGCGCAGGATTGAACTGGTGAAGCCAGTACATAGTAGCGGCTGCTGCAGGCTTAAACCCAGGGTGTGATTTGTCTCCCGCAGTGGCTCCCTGTGCTCCCAGGTGGGACCAGGCCAGGACATTCCTGGGCCCCCGCTGTCCCCCTGCACCTGAGGGCCCACCAGGCCTTGCTGTCCGCCACTCTCCCCTGCAGGACCCAGCCACAGGGCTGTAATCACAGAGAGAATGGCTTGTCACTGGGGTGGCTGCCCCCTGCTGCCTGCCTGTGGCCCCACCCCACAGTCTGTGTGACTTCTGGCTGTCCCTCCGCTCCTCACGCCCTGGTGGCCTTCGGCCCATCTGTGCAGCTCAGCTGGACGGCTGTGGGCAGGCCCAGGGCGCGCAGGCCTTCACTGAGCCCCCTCTGGGTGGGGGCTTCTCCCACATTCTGGCTGTTAGCAGAGGCCTGCCTTCATCTGATGATGTAGGGCCAGTCCTTCCACACGTGATGCTCGGACAAAGGGCGGCACGGAGGAAAAGCGATGCCAGGGGACCCATGGGGAATGCGGGGAGACGGCCTTACCTGGGGAGCCCAGCAGGATGTGCACGAGGTCCTCATAGAGGATGAGGGTGGCCGGCCGCTCTGGGAGGAGGTAGAGGCTGACAGAGGCGTACACTGTGGGGGCAGGGAGTCAGCACAGGTGCAGGCAGGTCCAGGACTCCCTCGGCTACCATCCCCGGCCCACCCGCAGCAGCTGCTGGGAAGCCCCCCACCCCCAGTGCTATTTTGGGAAGGAGCTGATGGAGGGCCAGCTGCTGCCCCTATCCTGCACTCACAGGGCAGCTTGTCCACCCGCCAGGGCACCGAGTTGGTGAGGAAGCCAGGGCGGGCAGCAGTGACCAGCACCCAGGTGCCCAGGCGGTAACTGAGCGGCAGGGTGGCTACGCCCTCAGAGTCTGTGGTGCCAGCAGCCAGCAGCGTGCGATTCCCAAACACGTCCACCGAGGCCCGGGCCAGGGGTACCAGCTCACCGCTCACATACACCTGCACCTTGATCAGGATTTCTGTGGGCAGGACAGGTGGAGGGGGTTAGCTGGGAAAGTGCTAGGGCCAGTGCCACAGCAGCTGTGACAGCAGGACAGGGAGAATGCAGGGCCTCACACAGCACCAAACCCTGCAGCCCTTTTACAAATACCCAGATAGGCTGGGCGTGGTGGCGCACGCCTGTGATCCCAACACTTGGGAGGCTGAGGCAGGAGGATCAGTGCGAGCTCGAGGCCAGCCTGGGCTACAAAAGTGAGCTCAAGGCCAGCCTGAACTGCACAGTGAGATCCTGTCAAGACAAAAACAAATAAATAAATATGAAATATCCAGATAGGATCTCACTAAGTTGTCCAGGTGTCAGTCTCCAAAGTATCAGGGTTTACAGGTGTATAGCATCACACCCAGCCAGAGGACATATTGTAGCAAGCCAGCATTTACTTACGGGAATCAAATAAACTGCTTTCTGTGCTGGGAATTGAACCCAGGGTCTTAAGTCCAACTCCACTCAGCCTGAGCTGCACCCCTCACCAAGCCCACATTCTCAGGGTAGTCATCCGAGGCTCCCCCACAGCTTAGAGGGGGAGTGGCTGTGCAGCAGCTTCATCAAGTTAATTCTTACACATGCAGCCTTGAATCTCAGCATTTCTGTGCGGGCCATGACTAGGGCCTACAGCCCCGGAAAAGCACACCTCACAGCGAGCGCTGTCCCAGGGCATTTCACGGCCAAGGGTTAGAGTTTAGGTCATTATGCTAGTTCTCAGGAGGCCTGGGATCTGAACCTGGGAGTCTGCCCGGGGTATAGTATAAACTCAGCCACCGGACCTTTGTGTGCACTTCTGAGGGAGGGTAGGGAAAGAAGACCAAGTCAGGAGACGACAGTGAGAACAAGGGACCTGCATGGAGAGCTCTGGGTCAAGCAGGGCAGGGCTGGGATGGGGCTCACCTTGCATGCACAAGGCACTGGGTTTGATCCCCAGCACCACAAAAAAGACTGAGCGGTGTAGACGGATGGATGCTGGGTCAAGGAAACTGAGGCTGAGACACTAAAAAGTGCTCTTTCCTCACCCCTGCCCTTCACAGAGGCCTCTCCCCAACCCCTTCACCTGTCTGGAGCTGGCCAGTGGCCACCAGTCACCATGGTAACACTCTGTCCTCCCAGGAATCAAGCTGGATCTGGGGCCCTAACATGGTGAGGCATCTGGGGAGACCCAGACACAAGGAGTCTGAGGTACAGGCGACAGGCTGGCCCCTCAGTTGTTCTGGGCTCTCGGGTGAGGCTGTGAAGTGTGCCACGTGGTCACCAGCCTCCTCACCCCTGCTTAGCCATCCCTCCCACTCCGCTTGCCCAACCTGATGCCAGGCCTCACCCCATGGCTAGGGCCCTGGGTAGGTGGAAAGCTGGGTGCAGGCAGCTCCTCGGGAGTCTGCACTGAGCGGGACGTGAGGAAGCCTCCTGTGAGGCCTGAGCTGCCAGTGACAGGTGTCTCAGCTGCCACCTAGGACAGGGCCATGCCTGCCCCTGGCATCTACCCAGCTGTTGGAACCTACAGCCCTCTCCTGTCCTGCCCAGCTTGACCCTGGAGACAGGCACCACAGCCCCCAGAAGGAATTCTGGGAAGCTGGCCCTGCCCACAACAGCTGGACAGGGCAGCTGGATGGAGAGACCCAGGGTGTGACGTGGGTCACGGAGGGAAGGCCTGGGGGCCCAGAGAGGGACAAGCAAAGCCCAAGGGGGCAGCAGCGCCTGCAAGCCCTGGCTTTGCAGTGCCCCCACCTGGCCGAGTCCAGCGGGTTCCCAGGCCCCTCAGGCGCAGAGCCTGACGGTGGGGCTTCGGATGATCACACCGGGCCTCCTGCACGGCAGCTCAAGGGAAACTGAGGCAGGGAGAGCCTCCCCAACCCCAGCCCCCAGAGCGTGATCCACACAGCATCCGCGTCTTTTCAGGCAGAAATCCAGCTTCTTCCATCCAGCAGTACCCGCTTCCCAAGAGAAGCCTCCTCACCCTGCTTTTCCAGCCCGCTGAGGTGGGGCGCAGGGATGCGGCTGGAGCCAGTGCCCCGCCCCCACCCACGCCCACCTGGCCAGGCCCCCGGCGGGGTCCCCGCCGGGAGAGGCGCTCGGGCCGGGGACCGGCACCTGCCCCGCGCCGCGGGTCTTGAGCTGGTCCCGGCGCCGCTGCCTCCCGCCGCGGGCAGACCCCGCTCCCTGTCCGGGCTGGACGCATCGCCTCGCGCCCCCGCGCGTAGCGGGCCTGGGCGGGGGGTTCTCCAGACAATGGCTCGTGACGGCGCCGTGCGGACAGTGGAGAGAGCAGCAGCCGCAGTGGCGAGGAGCTGGGACCTCGCCGCGGTCCCCAGGCCCCAGGCCGCGCCGCCCCCGGCCCAGTGCCCGCCGCCGCCCGCCTCGCGACCACTCACCCTGCGACCGCCCAGGGGCCCGCGCGGCGCCGCCCAGCAGCAGGCCCAGCACCGGCAGCAGCCGCACCAGGGCGCCGGGGCCACAGGGCGGCGGCATCGCGGGTCGCCCGCCTCGCCCAGGGCCCGCCCGGCCCGGCCAGGCCCGCGCCGGCTCCCGCCCGCCGCCGCCACCGCTGCCGCGCTGGTCTGCGCCGCCGCGCCCCCTGCAGGCGGAGCCCCGCACCGCAACCGCTGCCCAGCCCCGCCCCGCCCCTGGAGACGACGCCCCGCCCCCGCCCCGCCCGGTTCCGGCTGTGCGACCCCCGGCTCCCGCGAGTCGGGGAGGGGCTCTCCTGCTTCTCCACCGGCCAGCGTTTCAGTGCCTCCCTGTTCCCTTTGTGGGTCCCTAGCCTCCAGCTTCAGTGTCCTTGGGGGGTTCTATCCTTCCTTGGTTCAAAGCCTGCAGTGGAGGCCTCGACTCCATCCTGCAGGTCACGGCACCCCTGGGCCAGGCACCGGTTCCAGCCGCACCAGAGGGCACTGCAGCGCACTCCTGGCCCTTAGAGCCTTTTACCTTCTCTGCTGCGTGTGGTGCCGAGGAGCAAGAAGACACTTGGCTAGGCCCTCACCCTGCGGCTCTCTTGACTAGGCTTGTGGCTTGCGGACCCTTGGTTCAAGGGGACCTCATAATGGGTGTTGAGCTACATCACCAGATGTTCTTTTGGTTTTTTTTTTTTTTTTTAATTTTGTCCTTTTGAGACAGGATCTCACTATGCAGATCACACTGGCCTTGAACTCACTCTGTAGCCTAGGCTGGTCTGGAACTTGCATTAATCCTCTTGCCTTAGCTTCCTGAGTACTGGGATTACAGGCATAAGCCACCATGGCTGGCTTATTTTTAATTTTTTATTTACTATTTAAGATAGGTCCAGGGGCCCGGCGGGATGGCTCAGTGGTCTGAAGTGCCTGCTTGGGGAAGCTTGGGCGGCTTCAGGGACCGGTGGTTCGATTCCCGGCCCCACATGCTGTGCCAGCCCTGCCCTCGGGGCGGGCTGAGCCGGCCATGAAAATGAGTGAATAAACAAGGGTTCTGAAACAAGAAAAAAATAATAAATAATAAATAAAAAAAGATAAGATAGGTCCAGGGTCCCGGCAGGATGGCTCAGTGGTCTAAAGCACCTGCTTAGGAAAGCTTGGGTGGCTGCAGGGACCGAGGTTCAATCCCCAGCACCACATGCTGCGCCAGCCCTGCCCTCAGGGCAGGCTGAGCCAGCCATAAAAATAAATAAACAAACAAAAGTTCTGAAGCAAGAAAAAAATAAAATAAGATCATAAAATTTTTTTGTCCTTTTGAGACAGGATCTCACTATCCAGGTCACACTGGCCTTGAACTCACTCTGTAGCCTAGACTGGTCTGGAACTTCCATTAATTCTCCTGCCTTAGCCTCCTGAGTGCTGGGATTACAGGCATAAGGCTGGCTTATTTTTAATTTTTGATTTACTATTTAAGACAGGTTCTCACTATGTAGCCCAGGCTGGCCTTGAACTTACCATGTAGCCTGGGCTGACTAGAACCTGCAGAGATTCTCCTGCCTCAGCCTCCTGCATGCAGGTTTTAAACACATGTGCCAACATGCCTAGATGCTTTTTTTTTGTCTTTTTGAGACAGGGTCTCATTATGCAGTTGAGGCTGGCCTTGGGTTCAGTTTTGTAGCCCAGGCTGGTCTTGAACTCGCACTGATCCTCCTGCCTCAGCCTCCCGAGTGCTGGGATTACAGGCGTGCGCCACCACGCCCGGCTTAGATGCTTTCTATTTAACGGAAATTTCCAAGGAGCCAGACTTGGCAGTGCTGTTCTTACGTAACAACTTTGAGAACCCTTGCACAGGATTTAACGCTGTCTTTAGTGAATTTCATTTTGTTGGTTTCAGACCAACTTTCCAATCTGTCAGGCTGCCTGGTGGCTCGACACCCGTGGTGTTGGCACTGTCCCCTCCAGCCATCTGCAGGGGAAGAGGCTGCTTGGGCCTCGGAGCCAGGGACTCCTGCCTCCCGGCCCAGCAGCGCTCTCCCTCCCTTGGGCATTACTTGCTGTCCTGTCTGTAAAGGCCAACATCTCCTGGAGCCAGTCTCCATCCAGAGCAGCAGACAGAGCTCTGGCTGAGGCTTGAGGTTGCTGCTCAGGCACCCAGCTCCAAACCTGCCCTGGAGCTCTCTGCATAGGTGGCAGCAGCACCCTCAGAAGGTCCTGCTTGGCCCTTTGGCTGGAGTCCAGTATCCCCACTGTCGAGAGATCGCTGTCCTGTGCTGCCCGTGCCCAGCATGGAGGCGGCAGGCACCCCACTGGCCCCTGACCTATGCTCCACACACGCCAGGGTGTTTCTCTGCTGCTGCTCCTTCTCCGCTTGTGGACACTGACCTATGTCACCACCTGTCCCTATCTCCTTACCTGTATTGTCACTCAGGACACAGGGCGAAGCTTTTATGTCTTGGTTTATTCCTTCTGCCCTTGAACAAAGGTCTCATGAGGGACTTTGCACTGGTCACCATTGCATCTGGGCACTGGGACAGACCTGGGCACCAGGAATGCGGCATGGGCTTGCACTCTGGGAGGCTGAGCCGAGGGCCACATCAAGCTGGAGCACAGGCAACCTAGTGATTTAGGAGGGCACTGTCTCAAAGTTAAAGAGAGATTGGGTGTGGTGTCGCACACTTGTAATCCTAGTACTCAGGATGCTGAGCTAGGAGGCTCAACGTGAGCTCGAGACCTGCCTGGACTATAAAGTGGGTTCAGGGCAGTCTGAACTGCATAGCGAATCTGTTTCAAAAAGACAAAAATTTTAAAAATAAATAAAGAGGGAGCCGGAAGTGTAGCTCCGTGGGTAGGCCCTGGGTTTACTTCCCAGTAGTGTGAAAAACTTATGAACACACGAATCAAGGAAGCCCTCAGGACTTGGGGGTTCCCCATGTCTCCAACTCCCGTAACCTCAGCTGCGGAGTTGCTGGCCGTTCTCCGCTCCCATTCGAACAGAAGATCCTTCTTGGTAAGGGAAGAGAAACAGCAGGAGGTGCGGCGGGATCACTGCATGCCCGCCCTACTCTTGTCCTCGCCTCCAGCACACCTATAAAAGCTTTTGGGAAGGGGCAGACAAGGCAGGGGAAGATACACTCCTCCAATCCCAACTCAGACCTCTGAGAAATCTCTCCCGGAAGTCTCACTGTAGCCTGGGCGGGCCTCGAATTCACAACTTCCTGCCTCAGTCTCCTGGGTACTGGGATTACAGGCTTGTGCTGTCACACCAGGTTTATGATGTCCTGTTCGCCTGGTGCCACGCCCAGATATCAGGACAGCATCTAGCCGTATTACTGTATCCTGGACAGTAATTTACACCTTCGCCCTGCAGTGACCTCTGCTCAAACTTCTGTAATCCCCACTCCCTTTCCCCATCAGACTCCAAGAAAACACACACCCCGGGTGCCCCGGCGCCTCTTTATTAGGTAGCAGGGGAGGGGAGAAGGATGGCAGGACGACCGCCGCAGGGTGCGCGCTCAGAGAAGAGAGCAGAGCTGGACCCTTCAATCCTCTTCTTCGCTTTCGTCCAGGCGGGGCCGGGTCCGTTTGAAGAAGCCCACCTGGTGCACAGGGCTGGGGTCAGGATCGGGACGAGCCCAGACCCGAGTCTCAGTGGGTCCCGGCTGGGGACGGAGGCCGTGTGGCGCGTCCCAGCCCAGGGCGACTGTCGTGACAAGCAGAACCTTCTCCCTGCCCGCTCCTTAAGCCCTGACATTTGTGTTCGACACGGCTAAAGGTACACGCGGCCGCGGTACACTGGGCCCGCTGCCCCGGGCAGGCCGGGATCGGTGGCCCGAGGACCCCAGGACAAGGCAGAATCGGCCCGCCTCGGCCTCACCTTCCACATGGCCAGCACCAGCAGCGTGAGCAGCAGGAGGCCGCCCAGCGCGCCCACCAGCACCCACCAGATGGGTACAGCCCGCTCCTCCAGGGCGCGCAGCAGCTGCGTCCGCACCTGGGGGTAGCACGGCGCCTCAGTCAGGGGCCCGCCTCGGAGACTCGAGGTCCCCCCTCAAGCAGGCCCCTTCCTGGCTGCTCACCACGGCCTCTCCGCTTGGGAGGCTGAGCGCCGGAACTGCATACGGGAGCGAGGAGACGTTGAACCACGCGCGCGACTGCAGCACAGTCTGCTCCAGCGGGCCCTGCTGGGCAGATAGGGTCACTTCCGGGAGTCGGGGCTGAGGGGAGGGGTCTGGAGCCACGCCCACTAGAAAGGGCCCGCTCCGGAAGCCACGCGCACCACCCGAAAGTCCCGCCCCACGTCCGGAAGCCCCACCTTTTCACAGCCCGGAGTCCCGCCCCTCCAGGCCCACAAACCACGCCCCCGGCGATCGGCCACACCCACCGCCCCAGGCTCCGCCTCCTTCCAGCCCCACCTGGCCGAGGCCGTGCAGCCGCAGCAAGGCCAGCACGGTGATCATGGCCCGCTGCCCGCGCACCATCTCCTGTAGCTCACACTGCACCACCGTGCAGGGCTCCGAGTCGCAGCTCTGAAGAGATGATCAGTTGCCAGCCTTTTCTGCCCGTTACCCCTCAGGCTGGGAACCCAGCCAGGGGACCAGACAGCCTCACATGCAGCCACAGAGAAGCCGGATGAGGCTGGGAGCACCGCGGCCCGTGCTCCAGCCATGCCTGCACGTTCATTTCTGGGGACCAGGGCTACCACCCCCGCACCCAGGAGGCCTGCCCGAGCTGATCTCACCACCAGCACGGATTGCTCGGGCCCGGCCTGCCTGCGCTCCCGCTGGTGATGGGCTTTGAATTCAACTACTCCAGCAGAGGGCGGCCTCCAGTTGAGCTGCAGGCGTGAGTGGCGGACAGAAAGTCAATCCTGTCCCTATAGTCTGCCCCTTCTCACCCCCATCACTGCTCTCACCTTGAGGGGGTTGGGCGAGGGCTCTGGGGAGCACTGCAGGCCCCCCTGGGGTTGCACGTCCAGGATATAAAGCAGGTCAGAGGCCTGCGACTGCCCGGGCAGGTGCACATCGAGTCGCAGGCCATGCACAGTTCCAGGGCCTCTGTTGTGGAGCTGGGAGGGGGTAAGCCAAGGTGGCAGGTAGCTCAGCACCCAGGCCCCAGGAGCCCTCACTGGCTGGGGTGAAGCGGGCTCCCTACCTCATAGGTGTGCTCCACCCTGGGGGCTGAGCTGTCCAAGCCGCCCTGCTCCTTGTTACCTTCAGCTGACACCACCAGGGAGGCCGGAAAGGAGCTCCTGGAAAGACCCACGTCTGAGGGGTTGGAGCTGAGACCCAGGAATAGCCTGCCCCCCTACTTCCTGTGGGTGCTGAGCCGAAACCCTCTGTGGAGGTTCACCTGGGCCGCCCCAGACTCCAGAGTCATGGTATACCCTGACTCACCCCCGGAGCTCCACCCTGGCCTCTGCACGCACGGGCACTTGCAGCAGCACGGCCTGGCTGTTTGGGTTCTGGTTGTTCTTGCTGGGAGGAGACAGGGAGAGAGGGAGGCGGGAGCTAAGCCACACAGGGAGCAGGGGCCAGGCAGGGAAGGCTCCCAGGCTCTGGGAAAGCAGGGACAGGGAGCTGGAGGGCACAGTGTCTCACGCAGTACCTCCTGATCTGCAGCTGGAAGGACAGGACCTGGCCAGACTGCTCCAGGTCCCCCACACTCACCCACATGGTGATCCCTATCTGGAGACGGGAGGAACAGGGTCACTGCCCATGCCCAGGGGGGCCTCCAGTCCCCTCACTGCGGTTCTCATTCTGGCTGTGACCCGCTGCCTCCATCCCCTTTCCACCTCTCTTCCTTGCAGTACAAAGGATTGAGCCAGGGCCTCTGACCTGAGCAACAGCTCTGGCCTCCTTTTAAAAATTTAGAACAGTCTCACTAAGTCACTAAATTGCCCAGGTTGGGTTCACACTGTGATCCTCCTGCATCAGCCTCCCAGATGGCTGGAATGACAGGTGTGTGCCACTGTGCCTGGCTACCTCCATTTGACTCACTGGAGAAGGTGCTACCCGCCCAGGAACATGTGACCCAGCCTAGGTCTGTCCCACTGCGGCCCAGCCGCCCTCCCCTCCCCCGCCCCAGGACTCACCCGGGTGTCCTTCCCCATGGGGTTGCCCAGCTCACACAGCACCACCCTGCTTTCGTTCTCCTTCTTCTGGTTGCAGATGAGCCTCTCCAAGCCCTTCAGCAAAGGGGGGTTAGGTCCCCGGGGCGCCAGGCAAGTCAGGCTTCCCAGGGCAGGGTCTGTTGTCCGTACTGTTATTTACTAGATGGGGTCTCCTATGTTGCCCTGAACTCCTGGGCTCAAATGGTCCTCCTGCTTCCGATTCCTGAGTGTAGCTGAGACTAGCCCTATGCCACCACCACCTGCACAACTATTCATTTTGGAAATAAAAACACGAGGAGCCTATAGAGTGTGACCTGCTGTTGTAGAATACAACAGAAAACCAGGAAATAATACTACAGCCATGTAAGGGCCTGCCAACCCTCGGTAACATCTGGGAGGTGACCCAGGTAGTAGTGTTTGGGGAGCTGTGGACACCTCCTAGCGCTGGCCCTCACCGGCACGTCGCTCAGTGCCCGCACATAGTGGGCCCCAGGGGGCAGCTGCACCGCCAGCTCTGCCTCATAGGCGCCCTCGCCCTCGTTGGCCGTGGCCATGCGCAGTTCCAACAGGTTCTCAGCCCCAATCAGCAGGGGAGCGCCCGCCCTAGAGGAGAGGACCAGGCTGGGAGCGGTCCCATGGTGGGACAGGGTGGGGCAGGGCCTTGGGGACAGCAATGTGGGCGGGGCCCTCACACTGTGGCGTTGAGCTGCAGCAGGGGCACACACAGGTTGTCCTCACCGCAGTCCAGGATGATACGGGTCTGGAGGGGCATATCGGGGTCACCACGGGCTAGGAAAGCAACTGTGGCCTGGGGGGTGCCTGTCGCCTCCTGGGACTAGGATTGGATGTTAGCATTATGTGTATCTAAAATATGCCAATAAATTTAAATTAAAAAAAAAAAATAGGGCTGGAGGCCAGCAAGCATGGTTTGTGGCAGTGGCAGTGAACCTGCGGCCCACACGACACAGGGATCCGCTACGCGGAAAGCTCTGGAAAGTTGGCCGGCACCGGTGTCAGGGTACCAGGGCTTTCGGGTTCAAATGGAGGGTGGGTCCCTGTCGGGATTCACTGCTTATTGTTCTTGAGGCAGGGTCTTACTATGTATGTTAACCCAGGCAGGCCTCAAAGTTGTGGAGGCCCTTCCTGCCTCAGCCCTGAGTGCTGGAATGACAGGGGCCACCACTGTGCCGAGGTCAGTGTCAGGGCATTAGTGACGTCAGGGTTTATGAGTTTCTGTCCTTTTCAAGGGTTGAGAGTCAGGGTTCATTAGGGCTTAGGGGTGATATCAGGGGTCAGAGCTTGTGTCACAGCCTGACCCATACTGTCTCTGGGGTCGAATGCCACCCCACCTGCCCACCTGCTCCTGGACATGTGTGTTCCCGTGCAGCACCAGATCAGGGGCCTCTACAGGTGGCAGTGACACGTTGAGGCTGAGCACAATGGGGCTCAGCTTGTCCCGGAACTCAGCCTCGTCCTAGGAGGGGGATAATCAGTGCCCGGTGCGCCCCCATTCCTGCCGGGACCTGCTGCTTGGCCCTATCCCTGTCCCGGACCTACTCTTAGGAAGGCGGTGGTCGTGCGGCAGACGGGGCTGTGCTTCCCACCCAGGTCCAGGCTCAGGGTGGTGCCCGCCTGCTGGGAGTCCAGGAGCAGTGCCCGGCGGCCTTGGCGGGGCTTCTGCCGGTCCAGCTGCAGCTCGGCGTTCAGCCCTGTGGGTGGCCAGGGGCTCAGCACGTGTGCCCGGCTGCCCCCCTCAGCCCCTTCTTGGCCACTCACGCAGCTTCTGTGGAATGTTGCGTCCGGTGGCCCCCACGCACATCTGCACACTGAAGCTGTAGAAGCAGAGGCTCAGGCTGGGGCTTGGGCGCCGCCCCTCCAGCCCGCTCGGCCCTTGCTCACCAGCTCACTGGGGTGCTGCTCTGGGGCAGGGTGCACCTCTTCTCTGCGGGGTTCAGCGCGTCCTTCACCAGCAGCTGGACAGTGGCCATCACCACTGGCTGGGCTCTGAGGGGAAGGCAGCTGCCACCATGGCCCTCCTGCCCAGCCCCCCAACGCCCGCCCTGTACTCACCTGTACACGACCACCTTGTTGGCCCCGTAGGCTCCCACCACCAGGTCTGCAGGTGGCAGATGGGAGTTAGGAGTACAGGACAGCATGGCCCCGCCAGAGCCCTGCCTGCTCGCACCCCAGCTGTGGGGTCAACCAGAGCCCACCCAGGGTGCCGGGTAGCCTGACACCTGCGGCCCCAAGCCTTGCTGTCTGGCTATGGCTGGAAAGGTCACCTGGGTACCCGTTGTCGTCGATGTCTTTGGCACCTCGCAGGGAGAAGCCGAAGCCAGAGCCTGCCTGTAGGGGGCTGTCCAGAATCTGGGATGGTCGGGGGCTCAGCCCCTCGCTCTGGCCCAGGAACAGCAGCACCTGGCCCCGGCCACTGGGACCCCCGTAGGGGGCGGCCACTGCCACATCTGTTGGGAATTCCAGAGGGGCCACTCAGGAAACTCCTGGGCTGCTTCTCTGGGCAGAGCCAGTGAGTGTAGTCCGGCAGGAGGGACACTGACCAAGGGGCGTTGTTTAAACAAGCGACAGCCTCTCTACCAATCACAGAAAACACATCGATAAGATTTAACCTGATTCTGGGAGGCAGGCATGATGATGCGCCTCTAGTGTGAAAACAGCGCTGGAGACGGAGCCTCAGGGAGCACTGGGCCCCTCACTCCTTGCGGCCATCAAAACTCAGAACAGGGTTGAGTGGGGTGTGGGCACGTGCCTGTGACCCCGGCACTCAGGAGGCTGAGGCAAGAAGGTCATCATGAGTTCAAGGCCACCTTGGGCAACATAGTGAGACCCTGTCTCAAAAACAATGCCCTCCACACAAAATACTAAACAAGAACAGCAAAATAAAAAGGCCTAGGACGTAGCTTAGCAGATGTACACACCTGAGTTTGAATCCAAATCAACCAATAAAACAGCTCTTTCGACTTTTTAGGAATTATAACTCCGCACTCCACCCTGGGCTGAGGTCTGAACTATATTGACCATTGCCCTATGTCCCCAGGCCTCGTCTTTGTTACTGTTTTAATTTGACCTGTACCAAATAACAAATAAATAAATTTGAGACTGGATTTCACTAGGTTGCTCCATCTTGTAGTCCTCCTGCCTCAGCCTCCGGAGCAATACGGCATGGAGCACCCTACCTGGGTTAGGCAGATCTTGGATGTCGACACTGAAACTCTTTCCTATGTCTCCTAATTTTTTTTTTAATGGAGTATTTTTTAAAAAAAACTTTGCCGGGCGTGGTGGCTCACGCCTGTAATCCCAGCACTTGGGAGGCTGAGGCAGGAGGATTGCTGCGAGTTCGAGACCAGCCTGGGCTACAAAAGTGAGCTCAAGGCCAGCCTGAGCTGCACAGTGAGACCCTGTCTCAAAAAGACAAAAAAAAAATAAAATAAAAAAAAAAAAAAAAAAAAAAAAAAAAAAAAAAAAAAAAAAAAAAAAAAAAAAAAAAAAAAAAAAAAAAAAAAACAAACTTTATTTATTTATGTTATGCCCAGCTCAGCCTGCCCTGGGGGTGGGGCTGGCGCAGCATGTGGTGTCAGAGATCAAACTGTGGTCCCTGCAGTTGCCTAAGCAGGTGCTTTAGACCGTTGAACCATCTTACCATCCCTAGCTTTCTTTCTTTCTCTCTCTCTTTCTTTCTCTCTCTCTCTCTTTCTTTCTTTCTTTCCTTCCCTCCCACCCTCCCTCTCTGCATCCCTCCCTCCCTTCCTTCTTTCCTTCCTTCCTTTCTTTCCCTGTGGGAGAGGGTTTCACTTTGCAATTCAGGCTGGCCTTGAACTTACTTCATAGCCCAAGCTGGCCTTGAACTTGCAGAAAGCCTCCTGCCTCAGCCTCTGAAGTGCTGTGAGGACGGAGTGCACCACCAGGCTTGGCTTTTTTTTTTTATTTTTATTTTTTGGTGGTACCAAGGATTGAACTGAGGACCTTGTGCTTGCCAGGCAAGCACTTATTCCATTGAGCTATCTCCCTGGTCCCCTAGGTCTGACTTTCTTGGTTTTCGGATCAGGTCACATGGAACTCAGGAAGACAGCACTGTGGTCTTGGGGTGCCCTGCCGTGCCTGGCCGTCCTACTGTCCCAAACTCTGCCATCCTCAGTCATAGCTGGGGCCCACGCACTGCTGATTGCTGGGCCTTGAAGGCTCTGCTCTCACCTACGTCTCTTCCCCTATCCCCAGCCTCGCCCCCCGCCCCCGCCCCCCAGCAGAAGGTTGCTTCCAGCATCTTCCCCAGCGCCAGGGACCGCTCCTGCTACCCCGGCCCCAAGGAGCTCAGCCACTTCCCTGTCCAGAGCACCCTCTCCCAGCACCAGGACTCTCTCAGCTCTGCAAGGTGTGCCTGTTCCTGTCGCTTCCTCCTGTCCCAGAGCTATCCCTTGGCATCTGCATATCTCCTGGGAGCCCTCTCTTCACAAGGGCCTGTGTGTGGCCTGGCTGGGTCTTCCCCTTTGCCCAGGTCTTTCTCCTCCAAGTCCTACAAGTCTGTGAAGTTCTTCCCCAGCCCCACCTGCATGGCATCTGCACCCAGCGAGTCACCTTGCCTGGACTGAGGCAGCACGGCACACTGGCCTCCTCTGACTCTGCCCTGCCCTTGGCAGCTGGGCTTTGGGCCCCCTCCCGCAGGGTCCCTTCTGCCCGCTGCAGCCTCTGCTGGCTCCTGCGCCCCGCATAGCTCCTGCCCTCCAGCCCTCACCATTGTATCCATCCAGGTTGAGGTCGCCCAGGGGCGCGATGGCTGAGCCAAAACGCCCATAGAGCTGTGTGCCGGTTAGCAGGAGGCTGGGGGTGCTCAGCACGTGGGGGGTGAGCGGCTGTAGGAACAGGTACACACGCCCCACCTCAGCCAGCTTTCGGTCAGCCCAGCTGTCCATGAACAGTGGGGCACCCACCAGGAGGTCGTGCCTGCTGCAGGTAGCACAGGAGGGGCCACATCAGTGTGAGGAAGAAAGGAGAGGGCCCTTCTTGGTGGGGTGGGGTCCCTCCTCACCCATCCCCGTTGACGTCAGTGACAGCCACAGAGTGCCCAAAGTAGGAAGCCATCTGCAGGATGCAGGATGAGGGTGCCTTAGCCTGTGCTGCTGCCCCCTGGCCCACCCTTCCTGGGGTCCTCCAAGGCCAGAGGGCCAGGCACCTGCTCCCCGCGCAGGCGGCACAGTGTTTGGTGGTGGGAATCCAGGATCTCCACCTGTGAGGAGCGTGCAGATTTGGTGAGAAGGCGGAAGGGTGCTGCCTCGGGCGGGTCTGGGCTTCAAGGTGCAGAGCAGAGGGCGCTCACCGCTCCCCGAGTCCAGCTCCAAGTCGGGGCACCAACCACATACTCTGGGGAGAGCGGAGATTAGCTGAGACTCTGGGGGTGTCCTGGCATGGCCCTCCTTAACTTCCCCCAGGCCCTGGGGGACCAAGGGACTCTCTTGCCTGGAGTTCTCAGGTCCCCGTTGAACTCCCCTACGGCCACCGCATACCCTGAGGACAGAGAGGGAGTGAAAGGTCAAGCGAGGAAGGGGCCGAGGAGGGAGCCAGAAGCTCCGGGGCCGAGTGCCACACTAGGTCTCAGGTGGAGAAGCAGAGCCCGGCAATGGTGAAGCAAGGGCTCAGTGATCCGGGAAGAACGGGAAGGGCAGCGGCATTACCCCGGTAGCTGTCGTAGAATTCGGGGTCGCTGGAGTCAAAGGTGAAGCGCTGGCTGGGCACGCTCCACAGGAGGGTGGCGGGCCGGTAGCTCGAGACGATGTCGGCGATCCTAGCCCGAGCCAGGAGACCTGGGCAGGATGAGCGATGTGGGTCCCTGCCCGTCTGGCCGGCCGCGGGTAAGGACAGGAAGGGAGTGGCACCTACCTAAGAAAAAGTAGCCGCCAGGGGCCCCCAACACTAGCTCACCATCCTGGAAGGGAGGCTCGGGTGAGAGCCGCGTTTGGGCGGGGCCTGCCCCGAGCCACCCGGCTCCCCACTTGCCTGGGTGACCACGGAGCTGAAGCCCGCTTCGCAGTATCTCTTGTCTTCGCCTGGGGCGAGAAGGGTAGAAAAAGGCCAATCAGGCTCAGCTTGGTGCGGGCGGCGGATCGAGGGGTTCTGGGGGCGGGGCTTGACTGAGTGGGCGGGGCTCGTGTCGGTGAGGCGTGGCCTCCCGCTGGGGGCCGGGCAGGCCGTGGGTTACCACGAGGGCGTGGCCTCGGAGCGCAGGGTGGGGCCGGCCTGTGTCAAGCCGACGCCGGATTGGAGAGCAGGGCCAGGGGCGTGGCGGGGCGGGGCCTACTGAAATGCCGGTCCTTGTACACTCGGCTCATTGTGTTGGCGCGGCAAGGCGAGTATTCTTTGCGTCCGCTGCTCCGGAGCTGAGCCAAGAAGCAACCTCCAACGGGAGTCTTCTCGGCTTCCTGGGTCTTTTCCAGGGCGTTCCAGTGCTGCCAAGGCGCGCAGGCCTGAAGAGGCACGGAGAGTGGAGAAGGGCGACTCGCCCCTGCCCGCCTGCCTGCCCTGCGTTCTGCCCGCAGTGCCTACCACGATGGTGTCGTTCCAGCTGGCGACCGACGCCCCAAGGCCTTGCCGCGCTTTGAAGACCTGGAAGGTCTGGGAGCTCGCTTTTCGTGTTTCGTCCCCTGGGGGCGGCAGGGAGCGGGCGTGTGGCTACGTCTAATTAGGCCCCGTTCCCATCCCGCCCAGCCCCAGAACTCACGGAGGTCGAAGAGCAGCGGGGAGCATGAGCCGCCAGCGGCGCTCCAGGGGCACAGGAATACAGCGCCTGTCTCCTCCTGGCCGCGGGCCCTGGTCCTCGGAGCGCCCACCACAACGGCCACACTGGGTATCAGGCGATGGGGTGCGAGTGAATGCGCAAACCCCACACCTTCAGGGAAGGCAATGACAGCCTTGTGGGCCCTGTACTCGCCCACATCAACGTTGGGAACAGTGCCAGGGGCTGCAGACCCGTAGAAACCTATCGCTCTCTGCAGTTTAGGCTGGCCTTGAGCTCACTTTGTAGCCCAAGCTGGTCTTGAACTTGCACCGATCTTTTTGCCCCAGCCTTCTGAGTGCTGGTATCACAGGTGTGTACCACCATGCCCAGCTTGCACGTGTGATTTGAGTGGCTTTGAAAGAGCTCCCCGCTCCTAACAAGGCCAGGCTTCCTTCCCTGCACCTGACTTGGCTTCTCCATGGACTCCACTGCGCTCTTTGGAGAGCTAGAGTAGCAGCAGGGTCGGGTGGGCCGGGTGGGCTCGGGGTATGGACAGAGCTGAGGACCTGAGAACACTGCCTGGGGAAGCCCATGGCGTGCACGTGTGAGGGGCACAGAGCATGGCCCCAGCCAAGTGCTCCAAGGCTGCCGGTTGAGATGGGTCAGCGGGTGGGGGTGCTGCCCAGGAACCCTCAGTTTGGGAGGAGAGAGCAGCAGGTGCAGCAGGGAAGGTGGGTGGGAAGCATGCTGTGGGCCGGCGAGAGGCTTTGCTGCTCTGTGGTCGCTGCAGGAGCCACCGGGAGAGGGCTGGACTCCAAGCCAAGGCGACTCTTGGGCAGAGACCCTGAAAGGGGCTGCCCTTGAAGGTTTTCTGCCACTGCCACTGCCCAGAAGCCCACATTCCAGTATCTACAGCAAGTCACCAGGGTGACACAGCTGCCAAGAACAGCCAGGGCCCTCATTGTGGTAATCAGATTCCAACGCTGTTGGTGCCTGCCACCCGTTTTTTTTTTTTTTTTGCCTTTTTTTGAGATAGGGTCTCGGTATGCAGTTGAGGCTGGCCTTGAGCTCACTTTTGTAGCTCAGGCTGGTCTCGAACTCGCACCGATCCTCCTGCCTCAGCCTCCCGAGTGCTGGGATTACAGGCATGAGCCACCACGCCCGGCTCTGCCACCCGTTTTTGTAGTGGCAGGCATTAAACTCAGGACTTTGCACCTGCCAGGCAAGTGCCTATTCTACTGAGCCATCTGCCCAGCTGGGCCTGTCACACTTCTGCAGAGCTCTATTGTGCTGGTCCTGAGGGGAGCAGAGCAGCACAGGTCAGTGGCTAGACAGCCAGGATGTGAGCCCAACATGTGGTAGGATACACAGCTGACCCCTGGGGAGGCCCTGGCCTCTGGTCCTTTCTGTCTTTGCTGCAGCCCCAAGGCCCCTCTGCTGCAGCCCCTCCCTGATGAGCCCTCCTCGGCTCAGCTGCTGCACAGAAGGGCTCGGTGGCTGCACCCATGCTCCCCACCTCACCTCCCAAGGTTGTCCTTGTGGATGTCCACTGAGAACCCAAAGTGGCTGCCGTTGGGGCCTGAGTAGAAGGTGAGCCGGGCCGTGTCCAGGTTCAAGGCCCAGGCTGCAGGGGCAGCAGCAGGTCCCAGGAGCCAGAGTGCGCACAGCAGACATAGCACTTGGGCCATCTTCCCTTCTCAGCGCCTTCAGGAGGAACGGCCAGCTCGCTGTCCTTCCCTGTGGCTCCGCCAAGGGAAGGCTCTTCTCAGACTGGAACCCAAGCAAAGCGCTGAGCAGCGGGCACAGTGAAGGGCTTTGGGCCTGGATCCCAGTCTCCAGGATTGTAGGAATGGTAAGGTTGCCCTGGGAGCTGCTTATAGCTCAGAGCTGTAACTCCTCCCTTTCCTGAGGGCTCCACCCTTCTAGTCTGGACCTTCAGCTTGGAATAGTGTAACTGTGAGCTGACTGGCTGACCCAAGTCCTCCCTGGCCCCCAGTTCTGCAGCTCATCCCCTCAGCTGATTGCCAGAGAGAGGAAGCCGCTGTCCAGTTAAGACCTGTGGCGGCCCTCCTGTCTTGGGCGATAGGTGCTTATCCACTTCCTCAAAGCCTTGGCCAACCATGGGACGTGCTGTGGCCTCCACCCCAAGCCCTGTCTGCATGTGGCCAGGCGGGCACGACCAGTGTGAGGGATGGCTGGAGTCACTGTAGGGCATTCTCCAGTAACGCACCACTGTCCCAGGTGCTGCAGGGAGGCCTGCAGTCCTCAGGCGACTGAGCTCAGGTCCCCCCACTGAGACCTGACTCTCACGGGGTCACTGCCTAGGGGAGGCTTCCCTGGCTCCTTGGGGTGGCACCAGGCCTGACAGACATGGGCCTGCAGCTATTGGAGCATGTCATACTCTTGCCCTGTTTGCAAGATTGTGTAAACTGGACTTCTTGAGGCAAGATCTCACTACGCAGGCAGGGCTGGCCTTGAACTCACTTAAGCAACCTGTTTCAGCCTCCTCAGTAGTGGAATTATAGGCCCGTGCCTCCATGCCCTGCTTGAAACTGGACTTTTTTCCTGCCAGTGCTGGGGATCAAATTCAGGACCTTGGGCTTGGCAAGCAGGCACTTATGCTCTCCAGCCCCTAAAAGCAAGGGTCCTTTCTTTGGCCCCAAGGCCTAGTTTAGAGCGTAGCATCAATGAAAGACTGAACAGTGTGCTGGGTGAGTATGGAGCAAGAATGCAAACACAGGTCCTACAACAGGGCAGCAGCAGGCTAGCCTGCACAGAGCTTAGGAGAAACCCTCCTCAGAGCAGCCTGGGAGCTATGGGGCTTACTCTATAAACAGGGGAACCCATGTAGGTCTTGGTAAATTGCCCAAGCTTATATAGCCAGTGGGTGGCAAAATCAGGATACCAACACAGACCCTGTCAGAGGGCAGGGGCTTAGGCATAGAGTAACAGGAAGGGGCAGCAAGAAAACACAGAGGGCTGGGCGTGGTGGCGCACACCTGTAATCCCAGCACTCAGGAGGCTGAGGCAGGAGGATCGCTGCGAGTTCGAGACCAGCCTGGGCTACAAAAGTGAGCTCAAAACCAGCCTGCACTGCACAGTGAGACCCTGTCTCAAAAAGCCAAAAAAAAAAAAAAAAAAAAAAAAAAAAAA
>PVJA010019690.1:0-38027 GCA_004027025.1 Myocastor coypus
ATTGGTAGTGTGATTTGTCCTATAATTTCTGTACTTCTTCACCACTTTCGTTGAAATGGTAGAGGACAAGGGCTCTGCATTTGCTGTTTTTCTTTTATCATTTCTGTATGTGGTGCAGGGTCTCACTACACAAGAAGGACTCCTAGTGATTCTCCTATTTCATCCTCCCCAGGACTGGGATTACAGGCATGTGTCACTACACCTGGACATATTCTCTTGCTCACGGCAGAACTGGCTAGGCATGTGGGACTGGAGATTGAACCTTGGTCACTATTTTTGCCAAAGCCTGTGCTTTGTCCACTGAGGTGTCTTGCCTGATCTCTGAAATTCTTTTCTATGGATCACAATGTTGTAATTTTGTGGGGATAGAACACAGATACTTGTAACCATGTCTAAATGAAGCTCTCCCTTCCACCCATATGTCCCTTTGACTACTTCATGCTGGTCAGCTCTCAGTTTAGTCTTTTCCAACATTAGTAATTTTATTTGCTTTGCTTTTGTAGTGCTGGAGATGAATCCAAAGCTCATACACTCTAGGAAAATGTTCAGCAAGTGAGAACCATTCTGGTCCACAAGACCATCTTTGCCCAGTGGAACACTGGTGTGGGTTTGAATTGCCTAATCTTATCTCTGATTATAAACAAGAGCTTCAGAGAGGCACGTGTCGACATCAGTGAGTAGAAAAGTAGCACAGTTACTTCCAAAAATGTGCGAGACCTATAGGAGTTGAAGACTCTGGAAACTTCTGTGCACATTTATTGGGATGATTCATAGTTAGTGTACAAGATGGCAAAAATTGTCTGCTATCCATACTGGGGCAAGTGCCTGGAGCAGCTCCACATGGACTGTAGCGTCCATACATTGCATGCGACAACTATATCTTGAATTTTTGGATTCTTAAGTTTGACCTCATCTTATACAAAGGGACATTTGACCGTACTGTGTGATCCCATCTCTACCCTGTTTGGGGGTGGTTAACAACTCCTCTGTCACAAGAGAGCGCTGCTGCCTAGTTGTTCCGCTGTCTCCTATTCATTGGTGCTCAGTCAGCCTGCTTTCTGCTGTGGTTCCTGGGAGTGTTCGAGAGAAGTGTGAATGCTGGTTCTGGCAGTGACAGGCTTTTTAGTGGTGAAATCAAAGTACCCTACTCTGAATCCCTTTTCCTTGTTAGTAGTTGTGCATCCTTGGCAAAGTTTCTCAGCCACTTGCTAGCTCATTTTTTCACTATCAGCTAAAGATTATCTGGTAGATGAAATCAATAAACACCATTTTCTATCGTCATGCTTTAACACAAAATGAACATAAGGATTTCTCTATGCCTGTCCTTTAGTTGCCACCCAGGTTAAGGACTGATTAAAGTGAAAGCACACATGTGGCCTTTTCTTCCTGCCATATTACCTGTCCTAGAAGATGCACTGCTCTACCCTGGGTTGGCTAATGTCTTCAGCCAACATTGTCAGAACCAGCTCCTCTTATCCTCGAATAAGTGCAAAGCCTACCACCTCTTTTTTCTTTCATTTTATTGTGGCTATATCACAGTATTTATTTGGTTAGGCATCTATAGAACAACATTTAGACTCACCTCCCACATACAGGATGCCTGACAGATGCTCATGCATTCATTGTCTTTAGGTCTACGCCTACCCAGGCTGAGCTTCAAGAATGCAGTAAGGAAACACAGAACTAGGGGCATCCACCAGCAAACTCAGGGCATCTGATCACCTAATATCTGTAACAACCCCCTAAATCTCACTGCTCTGCTTGCTTTCCCTTGATAGGTCTTAGTGGGATTAGATTTCTATTCATCAGTGGATTCCCTCTTCCTACAACTTAGTCCTACACACTAATGGAAGAATTATGCATGTATGTTGTTTACTTGCCAAATATAGGTAAACAATCCCATAAGTAGTACTTTATTATTAATTATTTTCTATTGAATAAAACATGAAGTACATAAAATTTTCAAATCTACTATTTTCATATTCAAACTAACTGATGTTTAGATCAGTCATATTATTGTTTATATCTACTCTTTCCAAAACTGTACTTTTAGTAAATTTATTCAATTGTATTTGTCATATTTTGGATTGTTCACAGGTTTTTCTCTAAAATCCATCATGACACTGTCATAAGTATTATACCTTTTAATCTACAATTTCACTATCCATTTCCGTATGTTCTTGGGGTCCTCGAATCTATGTTCTGTCTCAGTGACTTTGCCTCTTCTGCATCATTCATATCAGTAGATCCACAGAAGGTTTACCTGCTGTGGGTCTTATTTTTGTCATAAGAGGACTTAAGCCCAGCCTGGTACTGTATGTCTGAGCTTCTTTCCCCCATGCCACAGCAATAGCTTTGGGCATTGACACGCTACATTTATGTTATCATTTGTGTGTGGAGGGACTAAGAAACACTTGCGCTTTCACTTATAGTTATTGATGTTGAGAACATGAAAGTTTCCTTGTGTGTCTGCTTTATTATTTTCATGATTCTACCTAGGAGTGAACTTATTGGGCAAGGAAGTTGTGGGCCTCACACTTGAGGAACTACTGAGATGTCTTCCTCTATGGCTGTACCATTTCACATCTAAACTGTGAACAACCAGTTCTGAATTTTAAAAGAACTTAAATGACAATATTTAAATATTCAGTAAATCACATTAATTAATGACTTTGTTACGTACAGCCAATCATCTCTTGCTAGTTATACTTCCACATCAAAAAATGACAATCATTAAGAGTTTATTATATAGTGTTCCGATAATGCTTTGATATCAAACTCTATATCATAATGCTGTGGTGTCATTATTCAAGCTAACATTCTGGCTTCATCATCCTTCCTTCCAATAAAAAAAAAACCCTCAAAATATTTTCTAGTACAACTGCATCTTACTTAGTCCTAAAGCATGACCTTAGTGCATGAAACACTACTACAGGGTTTTTTTCCCCTGGGAGGATGATTTCCCCAGAGGTGTTTGTTATACCTGGTCCAGTGAGACAGCGCCTACTGCCTTGATCACAATGAGCAGCCTTCTTTAGTGCACAAGCATGGATCAGCAAGGGTCTAAGGGACGATGGTGTGAGCACTGAGCAGCAACACTGCTTTGGCTGGCTTAGGAAGAGGATGAAAATGTTCTTATTTGTCAAATTCCAGGATCACATCACAGATGAAAACATATTCCAGCAGTCTATGTGTTGGTCAGTTTCTGAGCTAGGAAGAATGGACTAGACAGAATTTCTTCCTCTTGTATGTGACAGAACTGCCCTGGGCGTGTCAGGATGTCTCTTGCTTTCTGTGCATGCAGGAAGGAGGATGACACCTATGTGGGCTCTCAACTATTGGCACTATGGCCCATATCAGTCTAGATTTCTGGACTTACTCTAGTGCTGCAGGCCATGGTAGTGTCAGTCAGTGAGGAGCCCCTGATCAGCAGCAATGCTATCTGCCTCATGTACAGAACTGAGCTTGGTGGCAGGGTGGGATGGCTGATATGCTGATTCTTCTAACAGGCCTTTATCTTGCCTCCATGACAGAGTCGCTGAACCTGTGGGCTATAACACAACCAGGTGCCAGCCAGTTTTGCACAAGAATAATTGTACCTACAGTGTGGTGGAGCGTGAAGACCCAGGAAAACCCTGTGATGTGGGTGACTGGAGACTATAATGTCTTCCTCTGCATGCAGCTTTCCAAGGCTCACCTCTCGTTCCTGTGGCTTCTATAATCTGTGATTTGTGGCCCTAACCAGAAGTAAAATCATTCTTAACAAACTCTTGAGCATGGATGTTATTTAATATTACTGTTACAGGTGTGGCGATATAACGTACATTACAAAGCACACAGATATTTAAAGGAAGAGACAGGTATGATGCAAATGAAAGCAAAGGCAGATTTCCCACACTGAATAACTCCCTAAAGTTCACTCCTACCTCTGGTACTTTTCTTACAGAAGCCTCTTCTTTCTATATCCTGTGACATGGTGGTCCATATAAAAACAAGTGTATCTTTGAGATAAAAATTCTTTCTTTTTTTTTTTTTCAATGCTCAAGTTCAACCACTTAGTATTCTTACAGTTTGGGTCCTGTCTGCTCTGTGAATGCTTTCTTCTGTATTTTTCTGAGGGCAGAGCTGGGCAACAAGCACAGGCCAGTGATGTTCACACCTGAAGCCATGCAGCCAGGCAGGAATCAAGGCCAGTGTTCTGAAGGCAGTGTTCCCACGTGACAGTAGGCAGTGAACATGAAGTCACTTCACACAGGGAAACATACATCTCCTGTATACTTTCTGTGATATAGAGCATGTGCTTCTATCTAGTGTGGATTGTTTAGGCCAGGTAGCATGCTTGGCCTGAGATCCCACAGAGAAGACAACTGTCAGGGTCATAAAGTCCTGTGGCTTAAAAGGCTCCATGTATTTTACAGTTTTCATAGAAGCAATCGTAGAGTAACTACAGAGCAACATTTCCCCACACTGACCTCTAATGATTAAGTTTCCCATGGATCCTTTTGCATACTAGGAAGGACTCTACTGTGATGGTCACTGTGATTCTAAGGATGAAGTCTGTTCAGTTTTAGTTTCAGAGAGACTCATTTCAAAACTTTTTCCTTACTTAAAGAGGGATTCCTTGACAGAAAGGGGAACAGCATAGTCCTGTTCCATCTGCTTGAAGAGATGATTGTGCTTGTTATCCCTGGGATTTTGGTAGCTCCTGTGACATTCAGTTCTTGTCCTCTTTCTCCTCAACTCCATTCCTCACAGAAGACCTCACTATAATTGTACTGTCAACATCTGCATTAAATCTCCTGTATTATGGGATGAGATCGCCTTCTGACTTGAAAGATCACCATGGCCTGGATTCATGAAAAGCTTCTATGGTCCCCACCTTTTCAATTGTAAAGAATTGCACCAAAATTTACTCCACACAAGGACTCCCTATGTAGAATGCAATTACATTAAAGATGATCTCATTCTTATGCTGCTCTCAGTACCATTCACCTGTTGACTTGCATGAAAGAGAGTAAAACACTATACCTATCAGACTGTTACGACGATGGCGTTTATTTCTGCAGTATTAATTTTAATGTCACAATACTGTAACATATTTATGAATTTAACTGTATTAATGTATTCTGATGCTGCTTGATGGGAAGGATGACTTAGAAACAAATAAAGGATCAAAAAGTTGGTACACATTTAGAAAACCAAGATGACAAGCATTGTGTTTTTGTATTACACATTGCTGTCCTCGATGTTATTGTTTAGATGCATGTATCAGCCTATAGAGTTAGTCAAGGTGAAAATTCTCTAATTTTTGATCTATAAACCTTAGTTGTTAAGCATTCAGAAGAGAAGCTTAATGATCTTATTATCTTGTAACAGAGGCATTAAGCTTAATACTATCTATCTGAATATCAAATACCTTAGACATAAAATGTGACTGTTATTTTCCAAAAATCATGGATATTTAGAGAAACAATAACTTTTACAATAGCACTGAAGAAAATGAAATACTTGGGATTTGACCTAACCAAAGGAGTAAAAGAGCCTTTCAGTGAAAAATACAGTACTTTGAACAAAAAGATCCTAGAGACTTTCAGAAAATGAAAAGTTATTCCCTGTTCCTGGATAGGAAGAAGCAACATTGTGAAGATGCCCATACTCCCTAACTGTTATACAGATTTAAGGCAATTCCTATCAAAACACCATCAGTATATCTCACAGAATTGAGAAAGTCATTCCTAAAATTTATTTGGAACCAAAAAGAGACCCAGAATTGCAAAGATAACCCTGGGAAACAAAGGGAAGTCAAGAGGCATTACAATTACTGACCTAAAATTATACTACAGAGCTACTGTGATAAAATTAACATGGTATTGGCCAAAAAATGGACCTGAGGATCAGTGGAATAGATTAGAAGATGCAGAAGTAAATACATACTCAGCCACCTTATTTTTGACAAAGGGACCAAACATGTTTTGACCCCTAGACTAAAATCAAAATGGATTAAAGATCTAAATATTAAAAGAGAAACCCTAAACCCCCTAGAGGAGAAAGTTGGAGGAAATCTTGAAGACATCGGGGTAGGCAAAGAGTTCATGGACAAGAATCAAAATGCACGTTTAACACTTGGAAGAATCTACAAAGGAGACCTCCTTCATTTGAAAAGTATTTTCATTTCAAAAGAAATTAGTGGAACAGAATGAAAAGACAACCCACAAATTTCAAGAAGTTTTTTACTGATAAGTATTCAGACAAAGGTCTTCTATCTAGAATTTATAATGAACTAAAAACCATTAGGGTCCCAAAATTCAAAGACCTAATTTAGAAATGGCTACATGAGATGAACACACACTTCTCAGAGGAAGAAATTAAACAAGCCTATAAATACATGAAGAAATGTTCCACATAACTAGCTACCCATGAAATGCAAATTAAAACAGCACTTAGACACTATCTCCCTCCACAAAGAATGGTTTTCATAAAGAAAACAATCAACAGTAAATGTTGGAGAGGCTGTGGGGAAAAAGGAACCCTTCTCCACTGCTGGTAGGGATGCAGAATGGTGCACCCATTATGGACAGCAGGGTAGAGACTCCTTAATATCCAGGAGTGGAAATTCCATTCAATCCAGCTGTCCTTCTACTGGGAATTTTTCTAGAAGAACTGAAAACTTCATATATCATAGTGATATCTGTGCACCTATGTTCATAGCAGTACACTTTTTGATAGGCAAATCCTGGAAACGACCAAAATGCCCATCATCTGAAGAATGGTTGAAAAAGATGTGGTATTTTCATAAAATGGAATATTACTCAGCTATAAGGAATGATAAACTAGAAAACTTCACATATATAAATGGATGTATCTTAAACATATACTGATAAGTGAAATAAACCAGACCTACATATGCAAATATCGTATAGTCTCCCTAGTGTAAGGACTCAAAAGAAGAAATAAACAAACAAACAAACGAATGAATAAATAAATAAATTTTGGGCGGTACCAGGAATTAACCTCAGGACCTTGTATTTTCTGCATTCTTAACCCCATTAATTTATTTTTAAAAGATTGACTTAAATACAAAATGCATTTGGAAGAGCTGAAAAATTAATGTTTATTGAAAGAGTTAACATTTAATTATTTGATCAGTCTTACCTACTTGTGTCTGTTGATCTATATTGAGTTGATGAAAATATGTAATGCAACCATTGTTACATTTTTCTTGGTTTGAAATTCTGTACTATATGTACTCTTACTTGTTATTCTTTTCTTCTATCTTTGTTTCTGCTATTTTTACTCTTTAAAGTAAGAATAAATAAATTAAAAAACAAAACATAAATACTAGAATTGCAAGTATATAATCAGAACTTCTAACAGTTTGGAAATAGGAGTTTGCATAAAGTTCTATGATGTCGTGTACATGCACAGTGTCCATCATGCCTACTGACCACCAGGTGTCATTTGTGGAACTGAGTCACTACTATTTCCTTGATATCTGCCCTGTAGGCTCAGACAGAATCATGTCCCATAGGGTGCAGGACAATTCCATTTGTAGAATATGCTAATGGAATTATTTTGCTACTTTATACAAAAGCATAGCTGAAAGACTGGTTTTGTATACCTCTTTTCTCCTGTGTTTAATTGTTTACCCTATGTGGTAGGTTCTTCCCATTCTCCTTCATCTCGTTGTGGTCATTTTGATCCCTCTCTAGAATATCTTTTAGTAAACTGTGTAGAGTTGTCTTTGTCATCATGAAATTCTTTAGTTGTTCTTTGTTCTGAAAGTATTTCAATTCTCTATTATAGCTGAAAAAGAGTTTTTCAGGGTGTATCAGTCTGGGTTGGAATGTCTTTTCTTGTAAGACTTGTGGTACTTTGTTTTGTGCTCTTCTTCAGCTGATGGTTTGGGAAGAGAAATCTGCCATTATTCTGATGGGTTTCTCTTCAAATGTGATCTGTTTCTTTTCTCTAGCAACTTTTAGAATACTATTCATGTGCTGAATTTCTGGGATCTTTATTATTATATGTCAATGTGTTTTTAATTAGGTTGATATTATTTGGAGTTCTATATGCTTCAGTTAACTGAATGGCAAATTGCTTCTCCATACTTGGAAAGTTTCCTCAATTACTTCTGCCCATATTCTTTTTATGTCATTTGTATTGATTCCTTCTTTTTCATTGATGCCTATTAGTTTCACATTATTTATTTTTGCGTTGTCTTGCTGGTGTTGAATTATTTTTTCATCCATCCTAATTGTTTTTAAGAGATCTTTTCTTACCTTTTCACTAGCTACAAGGCTGTCTTGAAGGTCTGAAAGTCTATTTTCCTTTTCATGTGCCAGCTGGTGATTGAGGTGTTAAGTTCCTGCATAGCGCTTTGAATTTGCTTTATACATTCTACCACTTTCCTGTGTTGCTCATTCAAGGATCCCATCATTTTTCTATTCTCTATTTTTATTAGTGTCTTTAGAAGCACTTAGTACTTCTTTTATTATACTTATCATTTCTATTTTTACTTCAGAAATTATTTCTGACCTAATTTCCTCTATAGCTTTTTGCAGTTGTTTCTTTACTTCAAATGCTATTATTTCAGATATTTCAGGTGTGTGATTTCCAATTTCTTCTATGCTATGCTATTGTCCCTTGCATTTGTTCTGGGTGGGCTCAGGGCCTGAGGGTGCATTTTGCTCCTTCTGTATGTCATTTTGTATAGCCCTGCCTTCCTATCTTTGGTGTAGAGCTTTTGCAGAGTTCTTACCTTGTCACAGATCTGGCTCTACCAAGTTCAAACTTGTCCAGGTAGGCGTGGCTTGGGTCTGCCTGCTGTTCTCCACTTCTTCTTGCTGCAGCACTTGGAAGTGAACCTGCTGTGCCACTCTGGTAAGATATCCTGCTCTTGGATCATCTGGGTGGGTTTTGTCTCTAGCCTCTCTACAGGGAGTTCTCCTGTAGTTTTCCACATTGGTCCTGTATGATATATGAAGTTCTGCTCACATACTGGGCCTTGTTGCTGCATTGAATGAGTTTCTGGTGGGCTCTTGGTGGTTTCACTCACATGCTGGGCCTAGTTGCTTAGTCAAATTCTGGATAGCCCCTGTATTTTTTTAAAATGAAAGTGTATATTTTATGTTCTCCCCACTAACATATGATGTACAGGTGACACACATCCCAATAGGAATAAAATAATATATGTTCTGTGTCATATTAAAATATATTTTTCTACATGGGAGAATTAAAGAGAAGTAATATCTACTCTTTGAAAGAGGCAGGAAAATTACATAGTGTAATATTATCCACATACCATATTCAAATGTCTCCAATATTCCATGTGCCAGAGGTGACTCCAAAACCACTGACTATATTTAATCATGCTAACTCAGAGGCATAATCTCCTGTCTGACAAGTTGAAGGACCTGAGTTTGATCCCTGGTGCAAATAAGAGATCATTTCAGCCAACTTTAATCAGAAATTCCAGATCATCCTTTTGTGTACTTCTAAGGCATCTTTAACAATAAAGAGCTAGACCAATTATTTTGTAGAACAAGTTTATCTGAAAATATCATTCTATATATTTTAAAAAGTAAGAGTGCCAGAATAAAGAAGTATGTTCTTCCTAAGGCAATGTACTGGAAATTTCTTTGGTCTCATCATTGGTGAACAGTTTCAAATTCTTGGCTAAAGTTGGGTGTATGCATTACCATCATCCTCTGGTTGAAGGCCTGCATGACCAATACTTTCCTTTTGTGAATAACAATGTGCCTATAGAGGTTTTTCAGATGATTTCTTGCAGTGTTCCTCACTATAAGTGTCTCTTTTATAAGACATGAGTATTAAGTGTTGAATTATATATCACAAGGTTCACTCATTTTAAGTATCCATGACATTAGTTTTCAAAAATGTTTAATGGAAAAAATAGCACAATAAAAACAGTGCATTTGTGTTAACCCAAAGGTTTTGAAGGGAGATTCCTGTAATTCATAATATGCAACAGCAGACATGGCCAGACTTCATGTCCTTACTCCCAGTAAGTTATGATTTGTATCTATTTTATGATATTAACCATGATACTAAAGATCTCTGTCAGAAAGTTCAGATCATCACTTTAAGAAAAAATAACACTATGGCTTTTTATGATATATACACCAGTGTAAGTCAGCAGCTGACTATAGGAGATGGTAAAGACATCAACCATTGGATCACATTTTGAATGGCATGGCGATCTAAACTTCTCAAATACACAAAAAAGTTAGAATAAAAAAGAAGATCATGTCCATTCCCATGTTATGGCAAGATCATTTTAGGAGGAAAAGCCCACTGTGGGTAGAACGTTGCCATTGCATACTGTGTCGGGTACAGCCTGTGGTCCTGAAACCTGGTGAAGTTCTCAGACAATAACAGAAATGCCGTGAACTCTGTCCTCAGTGTCCATTTTGTGGACTACACAAAAATGGTTAAAGGGAAGAAGCCAAGATCTGGATAGATTCCATTTTGTGCTCACTCGTGTCTTTTGATTCTCCATGCTAATCAGCAGAGTTTTTCTCCAATAAAGACAAATTTCAGGACAAAGAAAATAAATGAAAAAAAAGAAAACAAATGGAGAGAGGTTCCTCATTCACCACATTTTGGGAGTTGCAATCCTGTCTGAAATGTGTAATGTTCCTAGGGTTTCAGTAGCGATGACTGGGGTGAAGGAGATGACCCGGGTGGTCTGTGCTAAACATTTCATCTGCCCAGCTCCTTCATACCTGAAAGAGAATTTTGCAGGGTATAGCAGTCTGGGCTGGAATTTGTTTTCATGGAGGACTTGAAGCACTCTGCTCTATGCTCTTCATGACTTCACAGTCTGTGAAGAGAAATCTGCGATTATTCTGATAGGTTCTCCTTTAAATGTAATCTGTTTGTTTTCTCTAGTGGCTTTAAGTATACTATTCTTCTGCTAGATTTCTGGGATCATGACTATTATATGTCTGGGTGTGTTTTTAGTTGGGTTGATGATATTTGGAGTTCTGCATGCTTCAGTTAACTTAATGTCCAGTTGTTTTCTCATATTTGGGAAGTTTTCTGCTATTACTGCTGCCCATATTCTTTTTATATCCTTTGTATTTACTCCTTTCTTGTTGATTCCTATTAATTCATGTTCATTTTTGCATCATCTTGCGGATGCTGAACTATTTTTTTCCTGCATCCTGGTTGTTTTTAAGAGATCCTTTCTTACCTTTTCAGTAGCTGCGACTGTGTCTTCAAGATCTGAGACTCTATCTTCTCTTTGGTTCATATGGTTTTGCCAGCTTGTGATTGAGATCTTATTTGCTTGTATATCTCTTTGAAACTATTTCATGTGATGTTTTTCTTTCCTATATTGCTCAAGCAGGGAATCCATCATTTTTCTATTTTCCTCCAGTTTTTTATCAATATCTTCTTTAGTAGCATTTAAATCTTTCCTTATGGTTACCCTTTCTTTCTCTATTTGAGATTGTTTCTCCTCTTATCTTTTCTCTCTACCTTTTTGAAGTTATTCCCCTACTTTAGGTTCTATTAATTTAAAGATGTCCACTTTTACTTCAGAGGTTATTTTCTGATCTGATTTCTTCTATCTTTTCTTGCAGTTGTTTTTCCAGTTCATATTCTATTAATGCATGCATTTCTTTTTTTATTTGAAATACTATCTCTGATCTCAGTTCCTCTATACGTTTCTACAGTTGTCTGTCTAACTCAGATCCTACCAATTCAGAGATTTTGCTGCATGATTCCCAATTTCTTCCATCGTATTGTCTCCTGTCTTTGTTCTGGGTGAGTTCTGGACCTGAGATTGCATCTTGCTCCATTCTTTGTCTTTTTGTATGACCTCTACACTTTGTTGAAGCTGTGCTGTTAGTGCTTATCAAAATTTGGGTCTGGATCCACCAATCTTGATCCTGTGCAGATGCACCTGGCTGGGTCTGGCTGCTGTGCTCATTTCTTCCCTCTGCAGTCTGGCACATGTCCAGTCAGTCAGTATGGGCAGCAGCTAGTGGGAACAGAGTTCTGGTAGCTCCACCTCTGATGGAGGTACCAAGGTGCAAGCCATAGAAGGTCCCTCTGCGTGTGTCCCTGCCTGGTCAGTCAGCGTAGCTGGGCAGGGGCAGATTTCTGGTGGCTGGCATTGCTGGGGTGCATGCCATGGAGAAGTCCTACCTGGGCATGGGCCCATAATTATATTTTAAAGACTGGTTATTATTACCATAAAAATGAAGAGGTCAAGATGTTATTGTTAGGATCATTATCACTGCAAATTAGGTGCAATTTTTTTTTGCTTTGTATGCTTCAATATGAAAGCATAATCTCATGAGATCAAGCCCTGCCTTTGCTCATAGAAATTCAGCATTTTTCCATTGTAACTAAATCCACTGCAGTAAAGGTTGCTCCTCTGTTCTCCATTTGCATCTGCTTTGTTGTAATGTGCCTGTGATTCTTATATATATCATTATAGGAATCGTGCTTTCTACTTACTGAACTTTAGAAGACCCTTATTGGTCATATCAGTGATTTAAGATAATGAGAGGAAGCTTGCTCAAGCTGGGAGAAGCTTCCTTTTGTTGCTCCAGAGTGATGGTTGTTTTCCCAGTCAGCAACGTAGCATATGTGGATACCAAGCATTCTTCTACATGGTTTAACCTCTAACAATTGTCCACCAGGTCATGATAAAGGCTTGCTTATAGCTGCTGGCCTTGTCCAATCAACATGCAAGAAAGACAAAACTCATACTGAATAACATTATATCTGAGGACAATCAGGAACTTAAGTGGGAGCCCACTCTTCCAGACAATTTGTGTTGTTTGTTGCTATCACATAAGTGGGAAAGAATATCATTATGTATTCTCAAAATGTGCCAGAAGCTTCTAAATCATCTATCTTAAAGTGTTTTCATTCATACAATCAATTCTTTCACTGAAGTGCAATTTATTTAATGGAATTTCCACAATTACCAAAAGAATCAATGTAATAACCCCATAACAGTCATTTATTTTCAATAGTACACATATTGAAAATACACATATTTTCAATAGTACTTACAGATATTGGGGATTTATAGAAAGAGATGGATAATTGAGTTCATTATAATTTGGTTTCTTCAAATCAAAAGCCCACTGATAGTAGATCTGAGTAATGCTGAAACATAAGTTCTTAATGATGGTCTCTCAGAGATTCGATTTGGATTGAAAAATTCCCTTACAGGGCTAACCAGATAGCTCAAAGGATTAAACTTCCTGCTTAGGCAGACAAAAGGACCAGGAGTTGGATCCCCAGTGTGCCATGCTGTCCCCTCACCCCATGGCATGCTCACAGGGTGATTGAGACAAGGTGTGGTGGCTCACTCCTATAATCCTGGTGCTTGGAGGCTGAAAACAAGAGTGGAGTAGACTTGGAGTCCCAATTTGTGGAATGAGACCCTGCACTAAATACGAAAATATAAAAAAGGCTTATGCAGTTTGCAGAGCATTGAATTTTAATCCTACTGTGTATATCAGGAGACCCTCACTGTGGGAATTTCTATAGAAATTATTCTGAGGCTGCAATTAGTTGTTCTAATGAGAGTTGCAATTTAACACAAATGCTCTAGTTCCTTCAGCAGTTTAGTCTTTCTGGAAAAATGCTTTTCTTCTCTCTTTCTCTATTCATGTCTACATTTTACAAAAACTCTCTTACTTACTATTATCATTTTCCCTTAAGGATTTGTCTACCCATAGACCTTGACTCCTGCATAACAGGTATGCTTGTTCTACAGAACTAAAACAGAAAGTCATGGAGTGATAAATTTGAACTACTGTGTAAATATAAACCCTATTGCTTTTTATGCTCACCAGCAGCTACACAAACTTGAATTTGTCCCACAGGTTCTCTTTCCATGCTGAAAATTGTCTCTTTCATTTTATAATATTTGGGAAACCCAATGTCACCAGAAAATGCTGCTGCCTTCTCCACATGTGTATGCAGAGGTGCACATGCTGCTTGGTGTGTGTGTGTTTCAATTGCTGCTCACACTCCAGCTAAAGAGAAACATGTGACTGTCCAGCGCCCCCTTCCAGATGCTTCCTTTTCATGCTCTTGAAAAGACTTTGGATGTGGAGTCAGCATGAAAGGAAAGGCATCGAGCTCTTATAATGCAAAAGAATTTGGAATTTTAGCTACATAGTTTTATTCTTCTCAGTAATTCTTGGGAAAAACCACTAGTGAATCTATTTTTCAAAAGCTACATAAAAATATTCATCACATGCACAGTCCAATGTTGGAATCCATATGTGTCTGATAAACTTGACCTATTGCTCTTCTAGTTCTTAATACCTCATGATAGGCTGCAAACTTCAGTAAGTTTTATATTCTGTTCAAATCATGTCCATATAATGTCAAAGTATCACCAATACCACTCCATATTGAGGTATATAACACAATTAAATCAACATTTGTAAAATTAATGAATACACTGATTATGCTGATCTAGAAATTCTCTGAATATATAAATTATGGTTAGATCCACAAAAGAAAACACCAGACTATGCTTAAATTACATATTGATTCTCTTTCATCCAATCTGACCTTCAGAAAACGTTCTTTTGGACTGTCATTTTGACAGCATGGCTTTTTAAGAATTGGAGGTCAAGTGAAAAAGAAGCGTGCTGGACAAACCCTCTCCCACTAAAGTAATCTAATGAAAAATATTCACTCAAAAAATAAATCTAAATATACTTTAGGCAATTTAACAATGACTTCATTAAAAATACACAATTAGAATGTTAATATGGTCTTCAAGTACTTCTCATGAGGCTCACAATTTGTATTACCTCAACATGTGGTGCACAGAGGATCTCACAGCCCAAGAGATAAGCAGAAAGTTCATGTACCAATAGTTGATAGAGAATGAGGTGATATGAAGTCTAAAGTAGACTGTTTCTATCACAGGTGGCTAATATTTGTCTATTGCATTTTCCTTTTACTCAAAGTAAAATAATTTTTAAAACTCTCTAAACATTCTCTCAGGTTTTCACAGATAGCAAACTGGTCAAGCAATGGCCGTGACTCATCCAGACAACTGACACTGACAACAGTTCTACAAAGCACTGTACTTACTTTCAAAGTAAATTGTGAGGGGATTTCACTGACCTTGGGAAATACAGAAGTTCCATGTTTTGTTATACAGGCCTTGCTTCAACTTGCCTTTAACCACCCAGCAGAAAAGTTTAACCACAAGGCATAAAATATAAAGCTAGATTAGTATGCTGAGCTGTAAAAGGCCTAAATCAACAGCTTCTAACATTGCCAGTTCTGCCAATAACCCACTGTGATTATGGATATCCAACTACTTTCTATTAGCTCAATGAGAAGAAATTTTTGTACCAATAACAATTACAAAAATTATCACATCTACACCCAACACTCTGCATAACTACTATGAGGAAAACAATATGCATCAGTTATTGGGAATGAACTACTAATGTGTTTTGAAACCATCACATTGTTATTTCTTATTAAAAGTAATAGAAGATAAAAAGTAAATAAAACTCTTAGATCTAAATAGTGTTCTCTTTTAAGGAATAAAGAACGCAATTACAAAATGGCTGGGTGTGGTGGCACACGCCTGTAATCCCAGCACTCAGGAGGCTGAAGCAGGAGGATTGGTGCGGGTTCGAGACCAGCCTGGGCTGCAAAAGTGAGCTCAAGGCCAGCCTGAACTGCATAGTGAGACTCTGTCTCAAAAAGACTAAAAAAGACAGACAGACAGAAAGAAAGAAAGAAAGAAAGAAAGAGAGAGAGAAAGAAAAAAACACAATTACATAGGATACTTTAATGATGATGGAGCCTGATTCTTGTTACAACAGAGAAATACCTGAGGCTTTGGATCTTGACAGACAAATGACAAAGATTTAGCTTGGATTACAGAGTACAGGGAGAAATATTTTCAGAATATCTTCTTGTTGGCTGAGTCCTGAGGTAATGCGGTTCCTCACATGACAAGACCAGGGAGTACGTCAGTAGTTCTGTAATCTGTTCTCCTTGACTTTTCTTTAAAAGCAATCAAGAGTCCTTCACAGGGCCTCTGCTCTGAGGACCTTTTCTTAATCCAGTCATTCTCCATCTGCTGACAACCCTAAACACAAGATTCAGTGTGAAATTAAAACTTAGTAATGTCTAACAAGGTCAAATTTCAATGCATAATGTTGGCATTCTACACAATGAAACTGCAATCAAATCATGATATTTTTTCTAGTTATTAATATAAACGTTATAAATATATAAATACACTTATACGGATTGATATGATTTCTTTTGTGTTGTATTGCTCACCTCAGGTTTTTATAACAAAGTTCCACAAAATGAATCTCTCAAGTAGCATAAATATATTTCCCACAATAGTATCTGTCATAAGTCTAATACCCATGGGCTGACATAATAGGTTCCACCCAGGGCCACTTTTCTTGGCATGTAGGTGGCTAATTCTCACTGAATATTTACAGAGCCTGTTCTTTGTAAATTCAGGTAAAAGCAAGGAGACGATGAGAAAGGGAGAGAAAGTTCTTTGCTAAATTACTGTTTTCTACTAGGATTATCCCTGACCATTTATCTCAGGAACTGGGATAAGTGTGAGTGCACTGGAGAAATGAGTAAAGTTTCTGAAAATTTAAAAATTGTGCTTCATTTCTCTGCTGGAGGGTTGAGAGTGTAGGTTAACACACCAAGCATTGGAGAAAAGGAAGGGCTACGAGGAGAGACATAATTTTGGCTCTGGCCCTTCAAAGTCAGTGAGGACTCAGGACATAAGAGAATCTGTGCTGCAGCATCCTATAACTCAGTGGTTTCCCAAATTTTCTGGTCAAGGAGATTGTGGGACCTCAGAGGAAAGGGATAAATGAAGTACAGTGTGCCTAGGCAGAGTCACCTGGGGAGAAAACATTATCTCGGGCTTTCAGAGAGCAAACTAGTCAGGCAATGGCCGTGACTCGTCCCGATGGCTGACACTGACAACAATTCTATAAAGCACTGCATATGGTTCCAAAGTTAATCCTGAGGAGATTTGACCTTGGATAATACAAATGATGAAAGTTTTGTTAGAGAAGTTCTTGCTTTAACGTGCCCTTGATCACCCAACAGAAAAGCTTAATTACGAGGCATCAAATGCAGAGCTAGATTAGTATGGTGAGCTGTAAAAGGCTTAAATCAACAGCCCTCAACATTGCCAGTTTCACCAGTAACCCACTGCAATTATGAAACATTGGACTATGTATATAACTACTTCCTCCTAGTTCAAAGAGAAGAAAACTTTTTCTTCTTTTTTTCTGAACCAATTTTTTTTGTCTTTTTTTTTTTTTTTGAGACAGGGTCTTGCTATGCAGTTGAGGCTGGCCTTGAGCTCACTTTTGTAACCCAGGCTGGTCTCAAACTCACACCAATCCTCCTGCCTCAGCCTCCCGAGTGCTGGGATTACAGGCGTGAGCCACCACGCCCGGCTTGAACCAATATTGATTAAAAAATTTGTCTCGTCTGCACCCTGTGCTCTGTATAACTTTTGTGAGGACAACAATATGCAGTGTGTCAATTATTGTAAGTGTGCTACTAACATGTTTTGAAACTCTCATATTGTTATCTTCTATTAAAAAGTAATAAAATAAATATATAATCAAAAAAGTTATGCTTCACATTACAACTGTGGAGATTTGCATAGATTGATACATTCTGCCTGTTAATATTTTACTCAGTATATTTTCATCTGTAATCATTGTGAATTTTAAAAGAATTTTCTTCTTTGTTATTGTGTGTATAACCCTGAAATCAAAGGATTATCAGTTCTTTTGAGTGAGACAGGTTCTTTTTATCACGTACTTTACTTATGGAAATTGATCGCATTTCCTTTTATGTTAAACATTCTTCAGAAGAAAATGTACAGTGGATGGATATTGAACTGGTATAAAAGAAATAGAGTTGAATTGTATTTCTGAGAAAGTAGAAATATTTTGCTTAGAAGGTATATAATTTTCTAGATGTATTAGTCAACTTAACTTGCATTGTGCATGTGAGTGAAAATGACAGCATGGTTTTATTCCCCCACTCACAACTCTATACTTCCGTGCAGGCCACATGAACAATGTTCTGTTTTGCAGCCAGGCCTATAATGTCCTCTGGAGTTCCTGTGGTAGTAAGTCTTGCCATGTTGCTGCTACTACCTCTGTCTACATTCACCAAGCCCCTTTCCTATATCCTACTCAGTAGGATGAGGTCCTACTGGAGCAGCTTTAGTAGGACTTTGCCTAAACAGATTTTTCATATGATTTGATTTCCCTAGGAGTTTCTCAGGCTGCTAATGTGCCACACCTAGTTACTACCAGAAAACTCTAACGATTTTACCAATGGGAGGTGCCTTCCTGAGGCGGGTGAAACTGCATCATTTGTTCATGATTTACAACTCTCTTCTGAACTCTTCTAAAACATAGCAGTCTCTTATAGAGCCTACAGACATTTCAGAAAGACATGACCAAGCGTAGGTAAAATTTAATGTAGGACTAATGTCAACCTGCAGTACACTGACCCCATCATGATAGGCCAAATAAAGAAGTCTTAGCAGGTGAATATGTCATGGAAGTGAGTACATGAGGCTCCTAGAGCAGTAAAACTTATAGATACAGGAAGGAAAGTGCTGGTGAGCAACCATTCCCCATGGCTAAGGAACAGCGGACAGGAGTGGTGACTGTATGGGTGCTGAGTTCCAGTCACATATGATGTAAGGACTGGGAGGATAATTGGTGTGGCTGCTGCTGCACCACAGTAGATGTCTGGAGCCCTAAAAGCAGGCCAGGATCACCAGTGAAGCCTGTATGGCTGATGGGATCATATTGGGGCAGCTTCAGCCTGTCCTGCTCTGTCTTGAGCATGTGGAGCACAGCAGCCATGACACTTCTTGAAGGTGAGGACATGAGCACTGCCAAATGAGAAGGGGTCTGCATTCATCTTGAAAATTCCTATTTTCACATTGTCTTCTACATCTCAGGCTGCAGACTAATGGCTGATGTGTGAAAAGACCAGAGACACCCACAGTCTTATGGGAGGATGCATAAGGCCTGTGGTGAAGCTGTGATGTGCGCTTCCATTTCTTTCAGCCTCCTTCCGATATCTGTAGTCTTTGAAGGCAGCATTCACACACTGCAGACCCAATTAGTAAACTTAGAGACTACATATTTACAAGTGTGTCCTATGAATGGTTTTACTGCCAGGCAGGGCTTCATAGTCACCCATATTAGAGGAAGCAAGATCAGGCTTTGTAGGGGAACACTGGGCCCACTGAAGGACATTCCATTTTCCAGAAGAACACCTCACAGTCTTGTCTTGAGTCCTTACAATTCACCATGCTGCAGGTGCAATTATTACTGTGATAAATGGTAGTGCAGTTGAGAAGGTCATATTCCACAAGTATAGCAACTCTACCATGGAGAGAAGAACAAGGCCTTCCAGAAATCTGAGGACAGCATCTATCCTCCTCTGCTGTCCAGAGCAGCTCTGTGTAGACAGCCAGGATATTCCTCAAGCCCTAGTGTGAATCTCCACAGACCTGAAACTCTATCTACAATAGACTAAACTATAGATCAGCACTCGCATCATTCCCCACTCCTCCCTGCATGCACAGAGGCATGAGCATTTCTCATAAGGCTACGGCAGGTCAGACACACAGAGGACAGAAAGTGTTTACATGCTCGGGACTTCTGTCCTTCTCTATTCAGGAAGTGGCCTGTAATGCTTCTGTAATGAGGATGGGAAGTGAAGTTTCTCCTCACCCCACACCCACATGTCTGCCTGTCCCAAGAGGACCTAATAGCATCACAAGGAGCAAGAAATCACCAGATCAGACCAGGGTCACAGATCCTAGGGTGAGCACTGTACCCATAAAATCCACTGCATGCTCTGGTGTGAAGAGTTTTGTGCTTATCAGTTCTTGGAGTCCACCCCATGTCATTGGGCTGAAACTGTCCCATGGGGACTGAAGCAACCAGCCCTGGGGCCCCTTGAAACATTATTTCATTCATCAGTTGTCTTTGAACTGGTCAGTTTGGGCCTCTTCCTCCTTTCTTAGACTACGTGGCTTCCCTGGGCTGACTATGTGAAGTGCTAAGATTGCCAGTTGCAGGTTTTGGCAATGAACTAGCTATGGAGCCATGGAGGCACACATGCACAACATGTGTGCTTGTGGTGACTAGGGGTCTGGCCTTGGTTAAGGATCAGAAACATAAGACCCCTGTGGGTGCCATCCTGTGGGAGAAAGCCATTCTGAAATCCTGTCTAGATGTTAAGGCAGTCCTGTAGTGGAGATTAAAGGTTGATTAAGTGGCCTTCAAATTTATTTATTTATTTATTTATTTAAGGACAGGGATGTACAGGATCACACTACGCAGACTGGACTCATAGTGATTTTCCTGTTTTCTGCCTCGCAAAGTGCTGGGATTTTGTGCACCACCACTCCCAGTCTCAATTGCCTTCTCAGCATGCCCCAGGTGCAGGTCTGTCATGGCATGCCTGGGATTGAATCCCAGCCACTGTGTTCTGCCTAAGCAGGGGCTTTAGTCCGCTGAGTTATCAGGCTGACCCTCCCTCAAACTTTTAGGAAAAATATTTTTGAGGAAGGACAGCAGTGATGATGAAATTTTGATATAACAAGCCAGAACAGAAGATTCCTATATAATGTTAGCTATACTGTACCATAAAAGTTGTATCAAAGATAAAAAATTATAATAAAATGTTAAAGGTTATTATTTTAGGCAGTGAAAGTAAGTTGTTGTTTATTTTTGGTTGTTCCAATATTTCTACATGAATATATTTTTCCTTGTATGTATATCAAAATTTCATTTTAAATCTTAAAACTGAGAATTATTTCTCGATAGGTGGGGATGTGAAATGGTTCAGCCACAAAGGAAAACACAAGAACTTCTGAAGTGTAGGAGCACAATTTATGTCACCCATAACTAGTATAGAGCAGCCTAATAGAGGTAAAGTTAACAAGACACGGGCAGGAGATACTCTGACGGGAGGAAGCAAGACAAAAGTGACAGGTAAATTACACATTTCAGGCTTGTGCTCATTACGAATTTTGAAAGACGCCAAGATTTATGGGATACACACATAGTTCCAGCTACTTTGGAGGTAGAGGATAGAGGACTGAAAATGACCAAGGCCAGCTTGGAGAAAACATCCAATGCAAAGCAACACACATACAGACATACACAAATTAGTGTGCAAAATTTTGAGGTAGGGATAATAATGAAGCTACAATATAAATATACTCAGTGCCAGGGAAATTTCAATATGAATATAGCCAAATGCAAAATATTATATATCATATGAAGGAGATTTAAAGATAAAATAATGATTATGGAAGGAAATCTAACCATTGACTGATTTTTATTTGATAATGAGCATGACTAATTTGACCTCTTGTGTGCAAGACCAAGTATTGGGCCCTTGAATGGATAAAGTTTAATTTTCTCACAATGAGTATGGGAAGAGACAGAACAAGAAAGTTTACAGACAACATCACAGATATGTGGTCATAAGACATCTGGAGCTGAAGGCTGGTAGACCTTGGCTCTGTGCCTCCTTGGCTGCCTGTGCAGAGCTGAGACCAGCAGGCCTCATGCCCTACCAGAGGGTACTAATTTCAGGCTCCAGATACTACATGTGGGCAGGTGGGCAGTGTCTTTTAGAGGTAAACAAAGGGATAAACATTTCTCCAGACAAACTGAGCTACACCCAAACTAAAAGTTAAATATCCTGATAAAATACATGTGCTTGGAGTTAGGCATTTTCCAGGAAAGCAGGACTAATGGGACAGTGAGCACAGATAAGTACATGTGCTCAGGGCAGTGCACCTCACCACATGGACAGGAAACATTGAAACATGGCAGAAAAGGGACCTCTGGTCATGAGCAAATCACTTCTAGACTGGGAATCAAAACTGAGATTCAGGGAAACTACAATCCAGATAGTGGGTGAATGAAGAAATCTGAAGAATTTCATTGACATAATCCTCCAGCTCATTCCAAGTTTACATTAATAAATAAAGCTATGACAGACTGGCAACTCCCCCAGGGCCACACATTGACTATAGGAGACAGAGAGTCCTACATTCAGCTCTGAGGATCCTCCCCCATCACTGTAGGAAGCCCTCACTCTTCTCTGTGTAAGTTCCCAGGATCCATGCAGCAGGTTGTTGTGCAAATGTTGGGATGAACCTTCCCTGAAGGGCTAAATCAACTTTCACCACTAATTAGGATCCCTCCTTTAAAGAACGGATTTGTTTACCAGCATCATGCATGTCTGAGACACCATCACACCACAGAGTCAGCTGTCACTTGCTCCAAAGACAAGGTCAATGGCAAGAGCCACAAAATGAAGACACACCTGTAATAGGCAGCACTGGGCTATGTCATGCCTGAAAGGCTGCACTGGACACTTCTCCCAGACTGCTCTTGGGACTCTGCACAGTGCACCAACCTCAAGCCCACTCACCCATTAAGGGTAGACCTTTTCAAATACTTCATTTGGCATAATTTTTGGCATGCAATATAACTCACCTTCTTGTTCCTCTAGTCATTGGGGTTCTAGAAGTCTCTCTGTAGCTCTCTTCTTCAGTGAGAATCAGAGAAGTGTTGTGAAATCTCTACCTCATGAAAACCTTTCTGTTACAGACCATCAGTTGAGTCCCAAGTCATGCAACAGAATAGAGATTTCAAGGTCATTGAGACTAGTCTCTACCATGAGGTGACAGCCAATTTACAAGGCATATATTACAGTTATTAAACTGCTTCTCTAATTGTCCTTGGCTGAGTTTTAGTGCATCAAGTTCCATGAAACTAGTGATATTGGGGCCTGGCGGGATGGCTCAGTGGTCTAAAGCACCTGCTTGGGGAAGCTTGGGCGGCTTCAGGGACCACGGTTCAATCCCCTGCACCACATGCTGCGCCAGCCCTGCCCTCAGGGCGGGCTGAGCCTGCCATAAAAATGAGTGAATAAACAAAGGTTCTGAAACAAGAAAAATAAAATAAAATAAAAAACTATAAAAAAAGAAACTAGTGATATTTTCAAAACAAGATTGGAAACCTTCTGTCAAGAATAACCAAGGCTATCTGTGTTAATGGCTTTGTGAACCTACCTTCACCTGCTAAAATATTCCTAAACAGATGTTTTAATTATCATATTCTGAATTTGCTTCTTTTTGCTTTGGATCTCAGTTATGCACACACTAATAGAAACATCAGAGCTTAGCAAAAATGGAGCACAATGGTGCAGGTCAGTGGAAAATCTCATGCCTAGCATACAAACAACCTTGGAGCAGAACCAGCACCAGATAAGACAATCTAACAAAACTCAGTGACAAGTCTGATGCCTCTTTTCTTAAGTCAAAGTATTTATTAGATTAGACTTGTGGCAAACTTTTAGCATAGTTGTACTATGCTAAATTACACTATCTAATGTGTACTCTCCCATGGCTAAAGATACTGTACAGTAGAGTTTCAGTGAGTTAAGGCACACTGAAGAGGTATCGCTATCAGAGCCATTTCATCCATGTAATAGAATCAGCAATTTATGTCAAAATTACAAAGTGAGATATTTTTACCAAATGAACATATGTATCTATAAATGTCTATTATTCATCTGTGTATATATCAATACTGCCTTGCATGTGTTACTATTGCTCATTATGCACATACATACAGCACATACACACTTCTATCTATCTATCTATCTATCTATCTATCTATCTATCATCTATCATCTATATGCTCTGTTTCAATATATACTTGCAGTTATATATTACTGACATAAATAAATATGAAATCTTTAGCCTAATGAGAATCAGGGAAGGTTAAAGAACTTAGACATATGACTCTTTAAAGCTCAGGACATAATATCCTGGGTGTGAGCCAAGGCTGACATAATTTTTAAAGCATTCAAAACCTGAGCCTGGTGTCAACCAAGGATGAAAACAACTGCTGAGGATAGTTAGGGTTAAATGGGCTGGCAGAAGCTACATACTCAATCATCCTGGGTATAACGGAAATGTCAGTCTCACACTTGCCTTCGAGTCTATCATCTGTAAATTAGAAAATCTTCCTTTATTCCTATGATTATGAAAGTCTAACATCTCTTTGGATTCAGTAATAGTTCACAGCCCTAAATGCATATGTGAATCAACCAATGAGCTTCTCAGTGTGCTGCTCTGACAATACAGATTCATGTTACCTTTATTGGAACCTAATTAAGTGATAGTCACAAAAGCTCTGCAGGAAATTCTCAGGTAAGAGTATTTCAACGAGACTCCACTATATGCAGGACAAGTGAAAGACACTTTTTTTTATTTTGCTGCTATATTTGTCCTTAAAGACTTAACGGAGGCCAGCAGGCAGCAGTAACATTACCAACATGGACAACCAAGACTCACCAGAAATAAAATTAATAAGAACTCTACAGGACCACTTCATAGTACCAGGACATCACAAAGATAACTAAGACTAAGAGGCTGCCCAAAACAGCTTCGTGAAGTGTAAGAAAAGTCATGTTGGAGATATGACGCATAGATTTCCTATAGTTGTGAGGAGTCCAAGAGACTGAGTGAGGTGAGAAGGGAGGCAAGGGAGAAGAAAGATCTATGATATACCATTGCAAGTACCAAGTGCGCACAAGAAATATACACCTTATGTGTCATAAAATGAGCCAAGAACAACAATAATATTGACATGGGAAAAGGGGAATAAGAGTGAGGGAGGGAGGGAGGTAGATGTATAGGAAAAATGGGTTTAACACTGAATGAGCTGTGTTATGCAGAGTGCATGCATCTACTCCACAAAATAAATACAAAGCCCACATACTACATACATGTGCTAGTAAAATAATAGTTAGAATTAAAAATTCAACTTCTCAGCCAGGCGTGGTGGCGCAAGCCTGTAATCCCAGCACTCAGGAGGCTGAGGCAGGAGGATTGGTGCGAGTTTGAGAGCAGCCTGGGCTACAAAAGTGAGCTCAAGGCCAGCCTCAACTGCATAGCAAGACCCTGTCTCAAAAAGACAAAAAAAAAAAATCAACTTCTCCCTTGCTGTTTTACAGCCAGGATACAAAGTCTACAATATCACTCATTAAGAGTGGTAGAATTAAACGTTCATCAAGAATGCCACAGCTTCAATGTCAGGGGGATTTCTCATTACAGAGAAATATCAGTAACACCTTGAGTATAAAGAGATTGTATTAGCTGTTTCAAAGAACATGCATGATTTTAAAGACAAATAACAGACATTGTAAAGAGAGATTTTGAGGACAGTAAAACTTGTACAAAGGCACAGAGTCATTGCAGCCAGAGGCTCCCTCAATCTGTATCACTTAAATGAGTCATGAAATCACCAAAGTATAAGAGCACCCTAGTCACTTGCTTGTCCAAGACACAGTATATGACCACTGTCCAATGAAGGAGCACACGGTTACTGTTATTCATCACTGACAGAGGTTTCAGTCCTGTCACTGTGTATAGTCTATCAAAACTCCTGATTCTTAGAAAATGCCAGAGCAGTGGCTGGATTGCTGGAGTTGAAGGGATGAGACAAAAATGAAATGTATAATTTTGCATTATACTGAAACATTATGGATCTCTTGTACAGGCTCTACCTCCTCACTGAAAGTCAGCTATGATGCACCCATGATCCAACCATATTCTAAAATCTCCAACCTGAACAGGAGGCTTAGGGCAACATGTAAATATAAACCATAGCATCTCATCTCTTTATGGTCCATCTCTGAGAGCTGCTGAAGTCCTAGTAATTCCACCATTAGTGAAAAGTCCAGGTCTAAAGTTTATTTTGACACTTAAGGCAAACTTACTTGTCAGTTTCTGTAAGAATAGAAAAAATAAAAAGCAGGGAAACAAAGTTGATATATGACAGCAAGCAGAAGACATTGTCATACCAAAAAAGAAGAACAGAGATTGAGAAAGGAATTTAACCAAAGAAGGAAAAACTGTAGGAGCAAAACTTAAGCTCTGCAGTTGCATGTCCAGGACCTGGGGCAAGGTGTGCTGAGATACTAGCTCCAAGAGCTTTGGGTAGTCAATTCCCTAGGGCACTTGCATTTGCACAGTGATTGCAGCCCTCATGACTGCATGTTTGGGCTGACTCTGCTCAAACCTTGCATATTTCCTCAGATTTCCCCACTTTTGGTTTCTGCAACTTCCTGTGGTGTTCATAGTTCTTTCATGTTGCCATTCATGGGTCCATTTACTGTCTTGTCAGGGGCACACTTCTTATCCTTAATGACATCTTCTAAAATCTGGGAGGAAGACTTCCTGGACACAAAGTTTTACATTCTTCAAGCCCATAAGGTTAGCATCACATTCATGATGTCAGATTTCCCACCAGCTTGAGAAATAGGCCCTTTGGGATGAGAAATTGAAGTGTTGCCACGTTCCAAGATAGACCATCACTATGCACAACAACTCAGGTAGGGCCATGTAAATAGTTCAGCAGACTAAAACACATACTTAGACAGGTACAAGAATCAGGGTTCAATCCCTGGCCTGTAGGCTGGCCCTGCTCCTGGGTCATGCTGAGATGGTGACTGAGACTGGGTGTGGTATCCCTCGCCTGTAATCCCAGTATTTGAGAGGCTGAAAACAGGAGAATCGCTATGACTTTGATCTGCGTAGAGGGTTCCTGTATTCCCTGTACTAAAATACATAACAAAGAACAGATGGCCAATTTCGTGTATGACCTTTCCCTAGAAAGTACTCTTGGACTCAATTCTCACAACAAAATCTTCCATTTTTCTATTGTTGGATCTGGAAATGTGGGAGATCAGGTGACTCCTCCAATGTCCTAAAGCATTTCTCATACTGTCCCAATGTAAAAACTTAGCTTCTTTTTATTTATTTATTTATTTATTTATTTATTTATTTATTTATTTATTTATTTTTGTACTTTAGTACCGGGTCTACAGATTCTACAGAGTCTCACTATGCCGATCAGACTTGTAGTGAGGACAAATATTCAGGCTCTAATGTTCAGATTCCCAAGAACTGGGATTACAGATGTGAGCCAACACATCCAGTCTCAATTTCTGTTTCAGTGCACCCTGGGGGAGGGACTGGCACAGCATGCCTGGGATCGAACCTTGGCCAGTGCATCCGCTTAATCAGGTGCTTTAATCCACTGAGCTATTTGATCAGCCTTCTTTTTAATACTAATATTTTCACAACAAAGCTGTCTTCTGATCTCACTTTGCATGCTTCTACTGTTTAGTAGCTTTCTTTCTGGACAAACTAATCTATCGAAATGATTCAGCTGTGCCACCTACTTTGGATTCTCCATGTAGAGCTAAATAAATGTCCTTACTGTTAACATTAGCCATGTCACATCCTCAACATGAAGCTGCCTTGTGCTGTCCTTCTTAATATTCTGCAAAGTCACAGGCCGGAGCAAAGTGAAGATTTATTTTTAAAGGTAGCACATGGCACATAGAATTATAATTTCAGTGAAATACCTACAAGTATAACATATCAATGTCAGCTTGTAACTTTCTAAAGCTCTCCAAGGCAGAGTCTTCATACATTTTCAGATGCTTATTTTGAGCCATTGTGAATGCCTTCTGAACCATGTGGTACATGTAGCATCAGAGAATCACCCCACATCTCCAACACTGTAAACAGTTTTCCTCACTCCCCTTCTCATTGAGACATAGTAGCTTCAAATCTTCTATTTGAAGATGCTTATGTTCATTTTGGCTCAGAGATGGTGCAGTTTTCAATCTTTGCATAGGTGGCAGGATGGTAGAAGGGCTTGGTGCAGGGGAATCTACTAGTGGTATGACAGAAGGATGAGGAGATCAAAGGAGGAGCTTTATGAAGCACGCACCTGTCAGGTCTGCACATAAGGAAGGGCTCTTCTGAATAAATCTCATCTCCTCTGAGCAAATACGCCCCCTAATGCATCCAATTCTCAAAATTGCAACCTCTGAACCCATGGGGTTTGGGGACACATCTAGATATAATTTGTAGCATGAACTCCCCAAACACTAATGACAATATTATGCCTCATAAGCATAATAAAAATAAATTGACAACAAAAAAAACCTGTGAGGCTTACAAACTCATTAAGATGATGATAACCTTTGGTTATTTTTTTTTTCAGTTTCAGTACTGTGTTGTTCTCTATGTGAAAGCCTGATCCTTGGCAATGTGAAGTTGTCATTCTACTAATGAGAACACACCAGGCACTGACAAGATGATTTCTGATGGTGGCCTGGACACAGCAGTTAATCTCATTTGCAATGAAAGCAGACACACCTTGTTGTTTGCATCATCAAATTCAGGTCTTGAATGCACAGGTAAATCTTAGCCCGGTACTTCCAGGAATCTTCAGGAAAGGAAGACGTGGTAAGCAGAGTCCTTCTGCAAGACAGGTGTTGATTTGGGAAAGTTTTCACTATGAAACAAATTCTAAGAAGGTGTTGGTGTACTGGATGAACCCTTCCAGCCAGACTCTAAGCCACAAGTTCCCCATTTTCTCCTTGCCCTGGGAGGCCCAGTGACCCCTCAGCTGTTGGACCAACCCTGTGCTGCACTAGGGGAAGAAATTACAGACACTAAAGGCCAAGAGCTGGGGAGAATGCTGCTGCTTATTGCTAATCTCACTGTCCTTACCCTGACCCCCAGGCATTTTGATTTCTAAGCCACAGGTAAATTCCCCAGGACTGGATAACGACAGGAAATAGGGCTCTGGTTACTAAAGGGGATGTGATCAAGCAGCAACCCCAGTACACCTGGAGAAGTGCTCAAACATAGCTGTTTCTCTCCTTCATTGTCCTGGGCTCCAGGACATGTGAAGGGTCCGTCTCCACCTGCCAATAGTCCTTCTGCAACAGCTCATCCACCAAGTATGCCCCTATTCTTACTTCTCATACACCCTACAGAATCTAGTTACTGAGTATGTGACAGAAGAGGAATTGTTATTTCTGTATTAAAAAGATAAAAATTCCTAAAGGAAGAAAATATCTAAATTTTTGCAGTACTATCATAAAAAGTCAAGACAGAAAATATAAACACAATTTCTATGAACAAAATAATAGATTTCAATTTATAAAATACATAAGAATATTAGTAAAATTTGCAAAGACATGAAGGAGCACTGAGGTGCCCTGAGGCCTTTGGGTGGAGCATGTGTTCATACCTCATCATAGACACAGTATACTAGAGCCTGCCAGCCAAGGACTAAGAACTTCCCTGCCTTTATGTTGATCATCTTAGGTATTTTACTGGAGTACAATTAAACTAACCTGTACATTCACAGTTTTAAAAATGATACGTTTGATCTCACACTTTAGTGATAACTTATCACTAAGCTCAAGTAAAATTTTCAGATGTCTGGAATGGAGCCTGAGGATCTATCCATAAGTTGTGAGAGATCTAAATATGATGACAGAAAGACAAATTTCTTATCAGCAAACAGGTCCTGCACAATACATTTATTGTACAATATACTTAGGTCTAGAGGAAGGTTGTCATCATAGCTTCCTTTACTCTTCAGTGAAATTCATAGCATTTAGTCTACACAAAGATCATGTGACATAGAATCAGCTGAAGGTAAGGAATCTAGGATAGCCAGAGAGTGATCCAGAGAAAAAGAAAATCAGAGAGGAAAATGGAGTTAAGTACTTCAGGTTCAGACAGTGACCAGAATGCTTAGTGCCACTTGGAAGTTCTAGATGAGAATGTGATATAAATGTGTAGTTGAAAAGTCTATTGTCTGTGATTTCCCTGAAAACCTAGCAAATACTTAGTTAGGGAGGGAAAGAGGAAGTGAAAAGGAAATAGACAGTCACTCTAGCACTTGTCATTGATTGGGTCATAGAAAGGAGTAGGATGAAAGCTTAGCTTTGTTTAATTCACGTAACTCTAACGCCAAGAGAAGAGGAAAGAAAGATAATAAAAGGAAAGAAAGAGAAAGAAAAACAAGCAAAGAATAAAAGAAGAAAGGAAGGAAAGAAAAAAGAAAGAAAGACAGAAAAAGGAGAGAGACAATAACTAAGTGTTCTTAAATGCATGTGGTAATATTCAATCCTATGCTCCACTTTTCAAATCTATATATGATAATCTGAGCAGCAGATTTGACGATAAACATAGATAATATAATATTGTTAGTTAGCTATCCTTTTTCTGAAAATGTATAAAATATGTATTGTTACTTGTTAGAAAGATGAGAGAGAGAGAGAGAGAGAGAGAGGACATGGGTTAGTGAGACAGATGGTACAAGTCTACTATTCTGTTGGGTGAGGCTTTGGAGGTTCTCCATTTGCCAGACGTGAATCCTAAGCATCTGCCATGTACCCTGGTGCTGCTACTGAGCTCCATGACCATTATCATGTGGGTCATTATCTCAACAGTGAGTGGGCCCTGCTTGGGAGCTGTGTGGACTCTGCTTAGATTCTGTTTTGAAATATCCATAATCTCAGGGTGAGTAGAGATTATTTTGCTTATCCAACGGTTGATGCTCCCTCCTAAGTCCCTTAAAAACCTATAGTTTAAAAGCTTCCTCTGATGTACTTCTTAGAATGCCCTCCCAGCTAGCAGGGTCTCTACTTCTTCATATCATTTCTTACATGTCTTTATATGTTTTGAATAAATTTTGTTTTGTACTCTACCCTTCTACTATCCATGGGGAACACAATCCTGACGAGCCTGGCTGGCATTCAAATTTGTAGTGATCTGCCTCTTTACAGCCTCCCAAGAGGTGGGATTACAGGTGTGAACCACCATACCTGGTCTCAATTGCCATCTCAGCATGCCCCGGTATGGGGCCAGCATGGCAGGCCCGGGAATCGAACTCTCTGCCCCTTCACCTGCTTGCAGACACTTTAATCTGCTGAGCTATTTGGCTGGCCCCATTCTGGTATAGATGGAGTCTTGTTACAAATGTTAAGAGGAGACAAGTAAAGTCTTTGATTTTTGCACTTGTTTTCACTTTTCTAGGCCCAATTTCACCTCAGTCTTCTTGTGCAATTTATCCTTCCACTCATGAGGGAACTGGTGCTGCTCTTCGTGTTCTGGTTTCTCTGGCCAGTTATACTTGAATATGATGCTTAGTTTATGACAGTCATTAGGGCAATGATCTGATTTTTCTCTCTCAGAACTGACTTTGTGGGGGATGGTGGAGAGTTGGTTCAGCAATCTAACATGGCTGCTTAGGAAAACTTAGGCAACCACAAGGACCATGGTTCAATCCCTAGCACCACATGCTGTGCCAGCCCCACCCCCAGGGCAGGCTGAGCCAGCTATTAGAAAGGAAGAAAGAAAGAAAGAAAGAAAGAAAGAAAGAAAGAAAGAAAGAAAGAAAGGCAGAAAGAACTGCCTTCTGCCTTTTTGGCGAGGTGGACCAGAGGTAAGAAAGGCACCCATACCTTCTGTCTCATCTTAATTTTCTTGCAGTCTTCTTGGAAAGTGTTAAAAACCTTTAGCATCCATAGTCTTAAAGACTTCCATGGAAGAGTAAACTGGTCATGGAAGAGAATACTTTAGGCTAAATGGAGAAATTTTAGCAATGCTAAAAGTGTTAGAACTTACTTTTAGAGATGGACTAAAAGGCATTAGCATAGATACATGTGCATCAACCTCTTGGGTAGTGAGGGGCAGAAAGCCGTGGTTCATTACTAGACTCCCTGAAAATCTTAGGCACTCAAAGTGATAGCAAGCGAATATGGGTAGATTATGGAGGCATTGCTGCTGACTCACACATAGGAAGTCATATTTCTGCTGAAATGCAGGTCACATTGGATGTGACTTAGTGACCCTGAAGGGTATATCTTCTTTCTGCTCCTTCCTTCGCTCCTTTGTGCTTCTAAGCCAACTCAGCATCACCAGGATTCTTAAGTGTCACTCTTTCCTGCCATGCTGCCAACCATGCAAGGATTTAAACTTCTACAAACAGTGAGTCATCTTCTCCCCGCATTTAAGTTGCATGTGTTGAGAACTGAGTCTCGGCAACTAAAAACATTGCTAGTATTTCTGCCATCTGTCTTTCTAGTCACACATCCAATTAATTCCATGCAGAATAGCCTTCAGCTATATATTCCTATACTCTGTCATTTTATTGGTTTCAAAGATCTACTTCCCTGTGTGATTTTGATTTACCCTAGCTTCCATATTCTCTGAAAGATTTCTAAGTATTCTAAATCATGTGTTTTCTACACTTTCCACTTTAATCAAATGCACACCATTATTGAAGTAATGAAAACGTTTAACATACCTTTGTGCACTAAATCATTCATTCAGTGACAGGGTAGATCTGATTCTCTGGCTGAGCAGGAGAAAGAAGAATCTACACCTTCAGAACAACATTGGATCCTGAAGTGTGACAGCAGAGAGGCTGACATTCTGCATCCAGTCACTCTTCACTTTTCTACCTTAAATCGCAGAAAGCTCTCCTGGACACACTCCTGGTCCTGGTCTCCTGTGTGACTGTGTGCAGAGCCTACTGTTACACCATGCCTCTGGTCCTTGGAGATGACGATGCTTCTCCTCGTAAGTCAATATTTTTAATGTACAGCATATTACTACTTCTGGGTTGATAAAATCCACCATCCGATGAAAGCCTTTGAGTGAATAAAGCAAGCTGGCTGAGGAAAGATGCAGATATGAAGTCAAATGGGTGTCTTCAGAGTGGCCTAAATAATTTTAACTTCTGCTTGGCTGATAATGGCCAGGAAAACTTTACAAATTTATCTACACTGGGATTTATATCAGACTAGTGAATCACAACATCTGCTGTCAGAGCTGAACTGAAAGCATCTCCATGAATGACCCCGAGGCGATTTCAAATTTAAATACTGTTGCTTAGTCCAGAGTTATTCAGATATTTATTTTCCTGCCAAGCCCAAAGAGTCTTATTAGCCTGAAGGTGCTGTTTAGGGGACCTGAAGCATGATATTTTGTTGCATGTCAGGGGTGGCCTGAGGGATGCTGAATGTGGGGGCCCTACAACCACATATGGGATCCAGGAGCCTCATCAGCAGATCTCACTCTTGGTTGATGCAAAGAATCTCTTCTTGGACATTCAGATATAATGGAAATGTGAGAGCTCACCCAGGCATCCTGCCTCCTGTGTTTCATGGTGTGGAATAACATAGATTTTGCTTTCTCTACACTGATTTTTAATTTTTTTTGCTATGCTGATTATTGAACCCTGAATTTTTGCCAGAATAAGTGAGATCTTCTACTGACCTGAAGCAGTACTTTTGTATCCCCAAGATGTTCATTTCTAAGTTGAATGAAGAATTTTGAATCAACATAAAAAGGCACACTTATAAGTATACATGAGAGAAATTCATATTCCTATGCGCCATTGTGAGGAGGTGCTGCCAAAATCAGATTAAACAGCAGGGTATTCAGGCTGGTGAGATAGCTCAACAGACAAAGCTCCTGCTGTGGCAAGTGCAGGGACCAAGGTTCGATCCCTGGTCTCTAATGCCTTGCTGTCTCTGCTCCCAGGGCATTTTGAGCCAGTGACAGAGTTCTGGCTTGGTGACACATGTCTGCAATCCTAGGGGTTAGGAGGTTGAAAACAGGAGGATCACCATGAGTCTGGCCTGTGCAGTGAGACCCTTTATCAAATACAGAAATGAACAACAACAAGAGCAGGCTATTGGTTTTTCTGGAAATGTTTATATAAAATAAAATATAGAGGTATATTAATTTGCTTTGGAAAATTTTACTGCTTCATGGACTTCCCAACCCTGTAATTCAAATTTAGCCACATTCAGAAGCAAAGCCATTCATGCCTTCTATATAGTCTATATGTCACCTGAGGTCAGACCCCCGCGCTCACAAATATCAGTTTCAGTTCACAAGTTTGGGACTCCACTGATGACATGGATTTCTTTCCAGAGTGTAAGTTTTTTGATGGAACAATGCACCCAATGCACTCAACATGGAAGACAGAATTCTGTATGACTTGTACTTGCAAAGAAACTGGGTTGAAGTGCTGCAATGGGTGAGTACCACTCAGAAGTGGCCTGGAGTAGATATTGGTGTGTCTCAAGAACAGATGTTCTTTCACTCAAAAATCTCACACTTGAGCCTTTCCAGCACATTATATATTCTAGTGTAAACACAGTAAAATCAAGCAGAACCTCAAATTATCCATCTGCCTATTCATCAATATGCACAGCATCACAGACTGTCCACAGCACCAGAAATAGGTCTGTATGCTGCACATCTTGTATGCACAGATGATTGTCACCCAGACTCAGGGTCTCTCAGGTCAGGAAGGGTTCTCTCAGGATGTGGTGGAGTGCTTCAGTGTTCAGTCCTGTATCGTGTACTGAACATGTGTCTTTGGCACGTTTGTAACATTGTGTAACATCCCCACCAATCATCCCCAAACATTCCTAACTGGAACAATGAAAGCTCAGCAAACATCCTATCTTCATTTAGCTACTTCAGTGAACTTAGCATGCTGTGCATAAGATTTGTCCTTGTTGCAATGTGCTAGGCTCTCCTTCCAATTCAAAGACTTTTTATTAATTTTATTGGCATGTTTTAGATAGACATAATAATCATATTTATCAAAAGGAATTTATACACATACATAATTTTTTTGTGGCCATCTCAGCCCACAGTATGTGGTGCCAGGGATCGAACCATAGTCCATAGGCTTGCCTAAGTTTGTCTAGCAGGTGCTTTAGACCACTGAGCTTTCACACTGGCCCCAACTTGATATATTTTGACTACATGCCACAGAACCTGTTCCCATTTGTCCATTCTCCTGTAGGTGAGCACTTGGCTTCCTTCTACTTATTTTAATTATTTTTATACATTTATCATATTTATTTTAAATACACATATGTGTACAGTTTTCTAGAGACAGGAAACCATATGGAATTGCCAAGTGGTTTTCTACAATTTCCCTTGATGAGCCTTACAGCCTCACTTTGAAGGTTTGTGGTAACAGGAGTGCTGTAAACACAATTGTAGGGAATATGTTGAAGCTCTCGGGTGTGATTGGTGGTGTGCCTCATGCTACTGCTACTTTATGTCCTGATGTTACTTTATGTTCATGTTAAAGTTATGGGAGGAAGGTTTCTCCCTATTTATCTGATAGCTTTATAAAGATAATAATGATGCAGCAGTCCCTTGGGAATAGAGCAAAGCTATTGATAGCCCCATTCATATTAAGTAACACATTTCTACTCCCTATCTCTCTAATGCTTTCCTATTAGTGAGTCCTGGACTGTAATGTTTTCCAAGAATAAGAGTAGTGTTTAATTTCTATTGTGGGGTGAGAGGGATGAAAACGAGACTCTTGCATTGTAGGCAGATAATCTACCATCAAAGCATTACCCTACCCATCAATGAGAAGCATGTTTTCATACAGAAACAATGTTGCCAAGTAGCAATTCCCAAACTAATTTTGAATTTGAATGCACTATAGAGTATCAGAGGTAAACTTAGTGAGTAGGGCTGCAAGCATGGGAATAAATAGCAATTCACAAGTGAGACCAGATTTAAAGGGTATGCAAGGCTTTGCCCTGGTTCACTGAGAGGGCAGCTGGTTAGTGCACAGTAAAGGAAATAGAGTCTGACATCCACACTGTCAAAGTGTGAAATAGTTATTCATTCACCAAAGAAATAGTTATAGTTACTCATTCACCAAAGAAAGTGTAGCAATTTACCTGGTCCTGGTCTTTGGTCCCAAGCCAAAGACCAGGACAGGGTTAGAGTGAAGTTGGCAGGTGTTGGCTTCATCTTCTCACAAGTCAAGATGCTCCACCTTGGGGATAGCAGGCCAAATCACTATCAGAACTAACTTTTCCTTTATTTGAAAATTTTCACCATCTAATATACCTGTTTCTCAGGATATTTCATTTTTATTTTAGGTGTAGAAAAATACTGATCTGGTTTAGATTCTCTGAGACAATGATTAGGATCAATTTCATTTCTGCAGGATACTTCTCAGATGGCCAGGCATCTACTGGGCAGAACAGCGAGGTGTGCTGTCCTCTGCTCTTCTGGGTACCAGCATTACCTAAGCCCAGATTCCAGATTGCAGTGATAGAGGGAGAGAAAAAGATCACCTGGCCTCCAAAGCATAGAGTTTATCAAGTGATGTCTCTGATGTCTCTGAGTGTCTCTCAGGTGTTTTTTATCCTGTGCTGGGTCTGGAATTAGCACTATATCCAGTGTTGTGCCCTGTGCCTCAGCAATGTCACGCTGCACACAGATGGCAGCTTTATGCATATTCATTACCTTCCAAACTCCTGCAAAGTATTCGGAATCCCTCAATAATCACTACTTTATTTCTAATACTTTTTAATTGGAATAAAATATTTTAAAAAGTTTCCAATTTAACCACTTTAAACTTTGAAATTCACTAGCTATATTATTGTATTACCATCCCATTTAGGTTCAAATTCTTTTTTTTTTTCAATTTTTTATTGTTTAAATTTAACAATGGTTATACTACATATTTTCATCATCAGATCAGTTTAGATTAATACATATAGGTATAAAAGATTGATCAAACAATTAAACATTAACCTTTCTAAATCCACATTACGTTTTTTTTTCTTTTCCCTCTTCTTTTCTTTGAAAGTTGACATATTGCATATTGTCCTCACAATCATTCTATAGAGTGCAGTGTGTGGGCATGACCCACCTCCCTATTGATGTTGCATAGAAAAAAGAAAGAAAGAAAAAAAGAGGAAAGAATATACTTCTCTGTGGACTAAGAAGAAGCAGATACATACACAGTGAAAGTTTTGCAATTGCAGTGTGCCACCAGTGAAGCTTGTGATGTCGGAGGCTATTGAGTCTAAGCCTCCTAAAGCTCATCTCACCAATCTAGCTCTGCGTTCCATGCATTGTAATTAAGGATATTTTTTTTCTTGCTGGGTGGTCAAGGGCAAGTCGAAGCAAGACATAACTGAACATTCATTTTTTTTTTGTATCTTCCAGGCTAAAATCCCCTCAGGATTAAATATGAGACCATAGACAGTACTTTGTAGAACTGTTGTTAGTGTTAGCCTTCGGGACGAGTCACGGCCATTGCTTGGCCATTTTGCTTTCTGTGAAAGCCTGAGAGAATGTTTTTTTCTGGGTGACTCTCCTTAGACGCACTGCAGTTCATTCATCCCTTTCCTCTGAGGTCCCATAATCTCCTTGACCAGGATATTTGGGACACCTCTGAGTTATAGGATATTACAGCACAGGTTCTCTTATATCCTGGGTCTTTATGGACCTTGTAGGGCTAGGTCCAAAATATTGGCTATCCTTATAGCCCTTCTTATTCTCCAATTGTCGGTCTGTTAACTTACATTCTCAACCCTCCAGCAGAAAAGCTTTGTGATACTATTACTCTATAACATAGGTACTGGGCTTATCATCACTGGCTTTCTGAGTATCAAATATCTTTGACTTAACTTGTAAATGATATTTTCTGACCATCATTGACATTCTAATAACTTTCCATATAATGTGATATAAGCAGTTACAAAATTTTGACACAGATATTTGGAAATTCAAGGAAATACAAAATTGTAGCCTGTCAAGAATATGGTTTTTGGCCCAGTCTCTTATTTTCAAGTACTACTCTTGAGAGAATGACAGGAACTGAGTTTACACCAGGGGCAGTACATATCAAAAAGACAAGAGTGACATGTATTCCAAACATGGTTTTAGCGTTACATTGTGCTATAATCAATATGCTGAACCTTTTGAAGGTTCTTGAGACCAATGTCTGATTCATCCTGTGTATATAACTGTGTGGTTTTGCTATTGATGTTTTCTGCTTTGTCTGCTTCCAGTCACTTCGTTGTTTAATCCATAACACATTCAGCTGTGTTATGCCCTTAAGTTCTTGTTTTCTTCTTTAAAGTACTTATATTAGGGAGACTATACGATATTTACACATATAGGTCTGGTTTATTACACTAATGAGTATATGTTCAATATACATCCATTTATATATGAAGTCTTCAAACTTATCATT
>PVJA010019691.1:0-38037 GCA_004027025.1 Myocastor coypus
TAGTCGGAAACAAAAAGGATATACATACATACATACATACATATATATATATGTATATATATATACATATATATATATATGTATATATATATATATATATATATGTACCCACAAGAGAGTTAGGATAGATATACAGCTACTTTCTCTTAATTCATTGAGAATAAAAGCTTGTACTAATATTTAATTATTTAGTCAAGACATCTGCATCTTGTCCTCTGAATAACTACCATGAAGAGAACAATATGCACTTTATTAATTATTGTAACCATCCTACTAACCGGTTTTGAAGCTGTTTCACTGCTATTTTATCTTTTTTCCCATTAAAATGAATAAAAAATAAAAATTATTCAGCACAAAAAATTAATCTCCAAAACACAAATTAAAATGATAAAATTGATGAATTCCTAGTACTCCTCTGCTTTCTCAGTATTATGCTTCATGCACATAAAATAGTATATACATGTAGACAACCCTATTCATACAGCAGATGCGTATTATATATATATGCATATATATATATATATATATATGACACATAAGAATGTAGTTCTGTAGACATTCTGATGGAAAAATCTATTTATAAGGCTGCTTTAGACCTTGAGCAGTATATATCTTCTTTCTCCTCTTCCTCTCATCTTCCTTTTGCTCCTTCTCTCTCTCTACCTTCTCCCCCCCACCCACTCCTTTGCTCTATATTTCAGATTAAGGAGCTGTGTAAGTTAAATAAATTCTCTTCAGGAAAATCTGGGTTTTAGGAATGTGAATTGACAGAGAGAGAAGCTGGCTTTTTTTCTCTGAGCTATGAAGAACTATTTGAGCATAAAATATTTTTCATTATTAATGGAAAGTTTCCATTATCATTAATCTCACAACAATGTTAGGAGGAACACATGCAACATTTCAGAGAAAAGTTAAAGAGTATATGTAAACTTTTTGTGTCATAATGTAAGATATTAACTGTGAAAGCCCTGACTAACTTGCTTCTATAAACAATAAAGAACTATACTAAATACTTAAGTATACAAAAGTACCATGATAGTATAGCACTGATTGTTTCTTTCTTCCTATTTAAAAATCGCATGTTAAGTAAGCTTAAATTGCAGATGTAAATATTTATATGCATCTTTTCCCCACATAAATATATTTCAATACTGACAGGAACATTTCTATAGAAGTCATGTAGTTCAACCTTCTTTACAAAGTATTAGAGAGATGGTTGTGTTTTGAATAAATAGGGCTTATTTGGACTCTCTCCAGCATAACTTCACACCAAGTAGTTCCACTTTGATGAGTTTTTAAATTGGAACTCCACTTGTATTTTCTTTGAAATAAAATGCTCCCCCTTACTTAAAATGCATGCAAATGAATGTTGTAATTGGTGAGTATATTTCCAGCTAAAGCATACCTTCTCTGTTGTACTATATACAAAGGGCCAAGCCTTTGCAGAGAAAGTAGAACATTCCACAAAATTAATTGAAACCTAAGCAGAATCACTGAGAAAGACTTTTATGTTATGACTTGAGCATATTACTTAAGGAAAACAGGTACAATCAGGGAAAGAGACAAGGCCAATGCAGACTTTGGGGAGCTGTAAAGTGAGATTTGGGGTATTTTCAAAGGCTTGAAGCTTAAGAGAATCATATGCTACTTCATTTTCCATTTCCCAGTGCTACTTTCATTAGTCCTGTGCTTATTAATCATCATTGAGTTGTTTGGAAGCTTGAACATGACTTGCAGAGCTGGGGGAGAGGAATCTTTTATACTTACTAGACAAACAAAGAAAAGTGGAAGGAGGGAGATGAAAGCATGGTGTGATTTTATGTGCTGATATGCTGATGAGGAAACCATGATCTTGTGGAAAGAAAAACATAAAGGTCATAGGTACCTCCACCGTGATTTATGGAAGAAATTTGAGTATTCGTTTACTCAGGTTTTCTGAATAGGACCCAATCTGTGGGTGGATTATAATAATGTGAAGGCGTTGGGTAATGAAAAGGAGCTTCCTGAGTATTTCAGTCAGTTTCTCATCACTGGGACAAAATATCCAACAGCCACAGCTTAAAGGAAGAGAAGTTTACCTTAACGTATGGTTTTAAAAATTTCAGTCCTTAGTCAACTGACCTTAGGCAGAAGGGCCATGGTGGAAGAGTCTATGTAGAGGAAAGCTGCTCATTCCATGGTAGTGTGGAAGCACTAGGAAAAGGGATAAGCCAAGAAGGAAGACAGATCCTACCAGGTCATGCCTATGGCAATGGTTCTCCTCTTCATCCCACTCTAAAGGACATTCAGCCCTGAACTGATGGATCATCTGTTGAGTATAATGACTCATTCCTCTTCCAAAAGACCCCTTTGGTCACATGAACGAACTGTTTGGGGAACAATGTGGATCTAATATAGAACAAGCATCATAGACAAAAGAAGCACATAAATGCTAAATAGAGGGACAGCATAGCATGAGAACCCATGAGAACGGCTCCTGGCACGGCGCTGCATTGAGTGCAAGCTTCTCTGGGAAAATAACATTTGAGCCGAGTTTGGAACACTGAATGAGCATTCACTTATGTGCACAATAAGAGGGAACCTGATACGGGGAAAAGATAGTATTAAGTTTGGGGTGTACATTATATTTTGAAAATATAAACCAGAACTGATTTTTTTTTCCTTTGCCTTCCCAGATTATGGTGATTAAAAGTCATTCTTCCAGTTAAAATGAAGAACTTTTCACAATAACTTCCAACCCTACTCTTCGCCATGGTGCTTCTCTTTCATTCTTCTTGCTAAAATGTTCTCCTGTCTGTCTCTAAATACATTTCTTATAGACTACTTTCACTTAATCCTTGACTTTCTTCTTCTTCTTCTTCTTCTTCTTCTTCTTCTTCTTCTTCTTCTTCTTCTTCTTCTTCTTCTTCTTCTTCTTCTTCTTCTTCTTCTTCTTCTTCTTGTTCTTCCACTTCCTCTTCTTCTTTCTCTTCTTCTTTCAGAACTGGGGATTTAACTCAGGGCCTTGCACTTGCCAGACAGGCACTTGTGCCCCTGAGCTTTCTCCCTGGCACCATTCAAGACTTTTTATACCCTTCTTTTTTCATTTTCTTGCCACATAAAATTTCTTGTTATGGGCTCACCAGATAGTTCAGTGGACTAAAGCACCTGGTTAGACAAGCAAAGCGACTGGAGCTTGATCCCCACTTTGCTGTGCTGGCCCTGCCTCCAGGGCACACTGACATTTCCATTGAGACTGGATGTGGTGATGCACACCTGTAATCCTAGTTCTTGGGAGGATGAAAACAGGACGATCACTGTGAGTCCAACCTCGGTAGTGAGACCATGTAAACACTGTACTATACTAAAAAAAATCCCTTGCTAATTTCCAATCTTGGCAGACATTCAGAGTCCAGACCTTTCAGGATGCCTGCACATGTTTCCTCTCCTAAACACTAACTATAGTTTGTCTCATCCAGCCTGTCTCTTCACTGGTTGTCATACACATCTTTTCCCCTCTTGAGCATTTACTGCACTCTACTTCATATTGCAGTGTATTATTATATACTATCACTCCAAATATATTTTGCATTCCATAAAGTTCAAGGATTTCTCATTTGCACCTTAATTTATGCCTTATTTTTATAACTTTCTGTAATTGTAATAAGTTTATATTTTAGATTTTTAGTGATATCTGAGATCTGAAGCAAAGGGGAAAGAGCAATGATGGGAAGAGAAGATAGTTAAAGCAGTCTTAAAGGAACGTGACTCTCTCTCTCTCTCTCTCTCTCTCTCTCTCTCAACTTCCCCTCTGTCTCTATGTTTCTGTCTGTCTCTTTCTGCTGGGGTCTTAGCCCATGTTAAGCAAGAAATCTAGCACTAAGCTTCAACCTTATTCAGTATTAGTATCTTCTTAATCGTCTATGGTACTTAGAATATTGACCTTGACTATAATCAAGTAGAAATTATCATAAAAGAAGACTCAAGGGTACAGAGACAGCTCAGTGGTCTAAGCACCTGCCTAGACAAATGCAAGAACTCAGGTTTGGACCCCAGTACTACATGCATAAAATTAAATACATAAAATTTAATACATAATATTTTTAAAATGAGCCTCAAATTTTGTTTATATTTACGTTTTTAAACAATTTGTAACATCATTTAATCTCCTATCTAACTTAACGTATGATATTAAAGCAAATATGTTTCAAGGGTGAAATTTCAAAACCTTCCTTAGTAAAATTGAATATTTATGTTTCCAGACATAATGTTTTTGCATATACTTGATTTCTTCCAGAGATACTGATAGATTACTGACTTGGGATCAGGTACAATAAGCCTTAAAATTCACCCTGACATTTTGTCATGCTATTTAGTTCATTAATAATGGTGTCTTATGACCTAAACAAGGCCTCTGTTTAAGACTGTGTCCCCAACACTGACATACTCACACATATAAATCTGCAAATGGACACTACCAGATTTGGCCCTCTGTATATACTCTCTTCTTTCTCCTCAAACTAGTCCCCTTTTATTGATCAAAACACATACAGGAAAAATAACAAATGAGACTCCTTTGTGGTTTTTAAGAAACAATAATCATATTTCTGTAATTATGGAAGGGCACAAGATGGAAGCCATCTGTTGTTTAGAAATCAACAGAACTATAATCTATTACGTAAGGCTTGTACATAGAAAGCAATGGAGAAATTGTTTATATTCTTGTAAATAGAAGAATTTTTTGCTTGTCTTTGTCTATGTTGATGGAATTAGATAGCTATTACTGACTAAAAATAGTTAATATGTAATTATAGAAAAGATTGTGTAAATGTTGCCCCATTTTTTAAATAGTGAACTACATGAGTATGCCTACTTGTATACTTCTTAGTATTTTTTCCTTTTTATTTTAAGTGTCTTGTAATCCAAACACATCAGCTTAGCAAATCCATAAAGAGTCCATGATAATAGAAATCACTAGCACAGCCTAAACTTTTTCTCCTCTTTCAGCAGAGTTTGAAACATATAAATCATACTACATTTGACAATCACAGATATAAAAGATTTTTAATGATGTCTATTCTAATGCGAGTTAAGTTTAAATAAAAAGCATTCTTCCAGATATGTAATAAAATGGATACTATCAAATTATATTATTATTAATCTTTTCTTTTTGTAGAAATACCTCCCAGGCAAATCCTCTATATCATTCTAAATCCTGACTCATTAAAATGTTTATGAGAGAAATTTTGAAAGTTAATATTATAAATGGCTTTCATTGATACCATATCACTTATGCATTACATTTTATGAATGAAAAACATTAATTGCATGCATATTCCTTGGAGGAGTTGATAGTTCAGTATTGTAGCAGATATTTTTAGAGGTTAGCAAACTATGATTCACATACATAGAGGGTGTGATCAAATTATACAGTGAACATTTTAATCTTAAAAAGTATTTATGACAGTAAAAAACTTATTGCCCTTATCATCACTTAAAATACTCCCTTTGCTTCAGACACATCTTTTTAACCCTTCTTGCCACTTCCAGTCCTGGAAGTCTTCTTGCAGTATCTCCACAAGTATGACCAAAACTCAGTGAAAGCTATTGCTGTGTGCCGTCGAATGAAAGTTGGCCTCTTGTCCTGTGACCTCAAACTCCCTGTCCACTGCTTCCAGACTGCAGCAACTTCTAGCTCTCCTCATAAAGTCTGAATGACCATGAAATATCAACATTTTAAATCTATTCAGAACACTGAGGCAGCTATAACAAAGCAATTACAGACACCACAGGAGAAGAACTTTCAGAACTGCTTCAGAAATTGAGCAGAATGATAAGTCTTTTAGTTAGGATTTGTCAGGGAAAAGATTTAATACAGGACAAATATTGCAGGATCACTTTATACTATTCACCCTAAGAGTCAAATTCAAGAGTGCAGGAGACCTGTCCACTCAATGGAGATCCAGAGAATCCAGCTGAGGGTCTCGATCTCATAGGAATGTCCTGTACTAGTCCAACTGGAGGCCTACAGTGCATGACAATGACTCATGCAAGTCTGTACCAAAGAAGTGCCCTGGAAGGCCCAAATGTCCATGAAAACCAGAAAGTCTGTGACAGTGGGATGAAGGATCCGTGCCAGCAGGCTGAGAAATCTGTCCTGGAGCCCGGAAGCAACACTTAAGTTGATAACCTGATCTTCCTACAAAGGAACCACAGCCATTCTCTGTAACAGAAAGATCCAGAGCTCCTCCGAAGGCAGGAGACTGCTCCAGGAGAATCAACAGCACACCCTCTATTCCTCCAGGTCTTCTATGGCAACCTGTGGGCGTGCCATACCCACAAGCACTCTGATTCAGTTCAGTGGGGTGTTGCAAGTTGACCACCAGCTGGCAATCCGTCATCTTAAGATTAGTGTGTCTGAAGCAGAGGTGAGTGTTTAAGGTTGACTGATGGTAATATGACTTTTTGTATAATAATTCAAATATTCACTTATTTTTATCATACCTGTTATTTTCATTAATCTGCACTGTAGTTTGAAAACAAACATACATTAATCACTAAAACCTTTTTTAAAAATTGTATTTGGTATAGGGTCTCACTACACAGCTCAGACTTATAGTGATCATCGTGCTTTCAGTCTCCCCAGAGATGTGATTACAGGTCTGTACCACCATGATGAGAGTCTTGCCAGCTCAGTATGCCCAGGAATGGGGATGGCACAGCATGTGTTACCAATATTTCATTAATATTAAAAGACCACTTTAGTATCTGCTTTTATAAAATGTGGGAATAAATGTTACCATCTAAAATAGGGTGTCAACCACAATGTTAAGATACTTAAAATATGGGAATGTACTTGGGGCAGCATTTTTAAGGTGACTGTGTATTCCTGAGGTCAAGAGTAAAACTGACATATTTCTGTCCCATTGAGCGAATGTATGACATAAGATGGCAAATATACAATACCTTCCACTGTAATGTGAACTCCATAAAATCACATACTAGGTATACTTGCATGCCTCAAACTATCACAATGAGGCCACATATGAGCTCAACAAATACTTTTTTGAATGAAGAAATTAATAAAAACCTATCTCCTTTTCTCCACTATATCCTGGTAATTGCTGCTTCTGTAATCATCTGCTGCCCAGTGTAGCCATTCTTTCGATTTGAAAAACCTACCTAATTGCATTGGTCTATGTTTTTCATTGTTAAACTATTTTTATAAACCACACAATAATATCTTAGTACTAAGAGCTAAGAAACAAAAATTGACATACTGGGATGTATTTCATCCATAAATATTCCTAAATTGAAAAGTGAGAATATTAAGCAAAGTACCTCTCTCATGATAGAACACAAACTATACGATATTATTTAGCATTTGCAATTGTATGAGAAGAATCAATTTAGGGAAGAAGTTAGTTGTAAGCCAGTGCTTTTTTTGTTTTGTTTTGTTTTGTTTTTGTGGGACCGGGGTTCAAACTCACAACCTTGCACTTGCCCAGCAGGCACTTGTGCCTCGGAGCCATCTCCCCAGCTCCCTAAGCCAGTGCTTTTGGATCCTTAATGTTCATATGAATTTCTTGGTGATGCTATTAAAATGCAAATTTTCATTCAGTAGATCATGAGAATCTGCATTTCCAATAAGCCCTCACATGATACTGGTGCTGCTGATCCATGCACAACGCTTTGAGAAATGACCTAGTAAACACCAAATTAAACGCTTATTTGGCGGTAGCCTTGATTTGAAATTGTATGAGATACAGTTGATGGGCATTTACCAACCTGGTTAGATTCCTGGTTTTGTTTAAATACAATACAGACTTGAAGTACGGAATTCACAGTGACAGACTTTAGAGACTTGAAATCTGATCTGTTGTCTTGGTTTGCTCAATGATGTCCTAGAGCCCAAAGTATTCAATGGTATATAAAATTCACAATTATGTTGATACTATAAGCAATTGGAACATAGGTTTCCTTATTAGCAGGCAGATATTCCTTAGAAGTAGATGATGATATAACATTTGAATAATGAATTTATAAGAAAATAATTATAAATTCACTCATCTTTAAAATATGCTCAATTTCACTTAATAGTTCTTTACTAAAGTCAGTGTAAATGAAAGCAAATGCATTTATTAATTTTATAAAATTTCTTTGTTCACTGTTAAAATGCTGAAAATATTTAAACTGCTTTTCATTGTGTATCAATATACTGAATATTAGATGATTCATCACTTTGATAAATTAGTTTATTCCCTAACAAAAAATTAGGTTTCACCACAAGTATAAAGAAAGCAATAAAAGCACACAAAGTCAGTATTGCTACTTTTACTGATAGATCATGTTTTGCTACAAATAAAAAAGTTTCTTAATTTTTAAAAATTTATGTGGAACCCTTTTAACTTCAATGTTAAGAAAATTGATATCTGTTTTATTCTATAGCCTTTTATGTCCTATTGCAAACCAACTTCATTCTTACTGCCTATCTGTGTGTGAGTACAAGTGTTACAAATCCCTACAAGCAGGTCAAAGAAGATTATCCCTCTTTCAGTAAACTACAAAACAAAATGTAAAGTGAATTTATTTGTAATTTGCAAAAATTGAACACATCAAGGGCTGGTCAATTATGTTAGTGGATTAAAAAGCACCCTCAAGCAGCACAGGGGCCAGGAATTTGGTCCCTGGGCCTGCCTTCTCAGCCCCGCCTCCAGGCATATTGAGACAGCAATTGAAACTGGGCATGGTGGTGTTTATATGTAATCCCAGCTCTTAGGAGGCTGCAAACAGGCAGATCACTACGAGTCTGATCTAGTAGTGAGACCCTGAACACCCTGAAGATCCTTCTCTACATATATATATATATATATATATATATATATATATATATATGGCATATCACACTTTAATAATACTATTTTCATACTTAAATTTTTTATGAATCTCAGAATTTAATCAGACCATGTCACCAAGTCAGATATAATCACTAGGGCTTAATGGTAAACTTGGGTTTTCATATTTTTGTAAAGGGCAGAATTCATCATCAGTTTCCTCCACTGTATCCTCAGGCTTCTATTTTTCTCACCTATATTAGTATTGTGAGAGCAACAAATGGAAGGTTCTCACAGCATGGGTTCTAAGATCGTATTTTAATGATGAAAGGAACATACAGGGTAAGCCAGGTAGTACAATTGCTATACTAATTAGCTTCAGACCATTAAAGATCCTATAACGTTCAGATTGTTATTAATAATATGTTAAATATTGTCTCATAGATTGAAAAATGTTTCTACATATATTATTTTCAAATCACATCTTAAATCATAATACCATAAAAGGATATTATTTTAACATTACATGAAACCTTGGTTTTCAGTGATACCATGTGTTTCTATAGTGATTATGAGTAATTGTTACAAATTCACAAACAGTATTTCCTTTGGAGAGTTGACAACCGGGGCAGGCATTTTAACAAAAGCTAAATTAAATAATCTTCACATGCATAGTGAATTAAAACTACTAAGTTTTAAAAAACTCAGTAACACATGACGATACTTACAATTTTTTGATACCTATAATTTTATATTTTTATGTATTTAGTACAGGGTTTGCAGGGTCTCACTACACAGATCCCCTGTCTTTGAGCTTCCCAAGTTCTAGGATTACAGGTGCTTGCCACCATGCCCAGTCTCAATTGCCCCTTAAGTGTGTCCTAGGGGTGAGAAGGGCAGGCAGGCCAGGGATCGAACCCTTGGCCCCTGCATCTGCCTAAGTAGGCACTTGGTTGGTTGGCTCCATGATACCTACAAGATTTTAAGAGGCTAAATCAGGTCTCCTTCTCAGTTCTTTATCTGGTAATCATATTGTTAACTGCTGCCTTTTATGTATTCCTGTCTGTGACCTAATCATTCACTTTTAAAAACATAAGCATTCCAATAGACATGAAAATTATAATACAATAAGCCAAGAACTCACTTTTTTTAAATAGTGGTTTTAATGTATTTGTCTTGGTCAAAACACTGAGCTAAAATCAGGCTATACAGAAAGGACATCTTGCTAATAGGGAAAGTGGACAGAACTGTGGAAGAGCAGTGAGCCCCTGGTGTTAAAAGGAAAACATCAATGTGTCCAGAAGCGAAAGCATAGCAACTAAACTACACTGCTACAGGCTTCTTTGTTTATGACTCAGTGAGAGCCATAATTTATGGATGAAGTGTATTACTACAAATAACAATTAGTCATGTCTTGTGTGATGAATGCTAAACTTCTGAAATTATTTTATATTCCTTACCAAATATACTTTAAATTTAAGTAGTATTACACTATGGTAATAAATTTCACTTTGTTATATAGAATTGCCCAGAATTCTTGAGGAGTCAGTAAGACTGAATTTTCTTAGTATTTATTGCTTAAGAATATGTAATATACTGTACAGAGGTTCTCCATCAACTGCCTGTGTATATTTAAAATAGAGAGATTATCCATAGCCATCAATTATCCTCAAAATTAGACTTGATTTCTTCTGTAGCTGAATATTGCTACCTTTTGGAAGGGACCTTTTTTCTCCGTTCTCTGAAGGTCTGACTAACCTGAGTCTTTCTTGGAGACATTGTTCTGGCACCTCTCAACATTCAATGTAAAAATAGCACTGAAAAAAATGACCAATGCACTTACTGGTTGGTTGATTACAGAGTTGCAAAAATCATAGAAAGTTCCGTGTTGTTCTTGTTATATGTGTGTACACTCACGTAAATATCCTTGGCTATTGTAACTACAGTTTGACTCAGAATTCTTTTGATTCTCTGATGGAGTCAATACAGTATGGTCTTAGCAGAAAGAATTTAAATACTGAATTCGGATATTTAACAAGGCCGGCAATATAGGCTGATACTCCATTATTCTTGGGCAGTGGTAACAAGATGCTTCCCCTAGTAAACGTCATAATCACAAAGCAAAACAACTAATGCTATACAAAGATATTTAGCTACAGTGTTCAGCAGATTAATTATATCATTTGAATTTTCTAATTTTGACATTTTTCTCTTATTCTGGGTTTATCAAAATAAGTGCCTTATCTGAAGTTGAGGGATATATGTTGTACATGGGAGGTGGGGGGAAGGTTGCAAGAATGTGGAAAGAAAAGCAATATAGAATCCATGGTGTGACACTTTCAGTGGGTCAATTTATCACTATAAAATTACAAAAGACACAGTAAAGCAATTTGAAAGATAACTTAGTACATACAAGGAAATTTACCTGTCCTATCTATAAGAGTGGAAATAAAAGAAAAAAATATACATATATTTTGTATGGCTTAATAGGACTAAATGTGTTAATAATCCATATTTGATCTGAGTGATGGATCAATAATTTACTCTGTATCAGAAATATGCTTTCTCCTGTGTATTTTGTAAAATAGTTATTAGTATGGTATATCTCCTATTCTTGTGTATATTTAGAATTGGTGAAAGAAATGTTTAAATATATTAATAATTAACATAGTAGGTCACAATGGGCATATAGTTCAGGAAAACACAAACTAAACAGAGGAATCAGGCAAGAATAATTGTGCCTAAGGTAGACTGTAGCTGTGCCCCAGAGTGGTCACTAAGCTGATTTTTTTTTTAAATCGTATAGTTTTATCTGGAAAAATGGAGGAAAATAATTCTAAGAAGAAGAAATAATGTAGCAAAACACGTAGATGTGTGAATTTTAATCTTAGACCTGAAAATCTTTAACAGAAGAATATTTTTGAAAATGAAGACAGTAAAGGCATATGTAAAAATGTATGGAAAGAGTTACTGTAAGATGCTAAAGTCCTTTTTATTTCTTCTCGAAGCACCAATATTTTATTACACAAGAGGAAGTAATAATTGATTTTACGGAAAGGGCACGAAGTGATCAGAAATTCAGCTCTGGTTGCAACACAGAGTTTTGATTAGCAGCAGGAACAACTTAAGTTGTTAAGGGGCTTTAGGAATTGGCCATTGGCAGAGGTTATGAGTAAGAACTATAGTGAACAGTAAGAGGGAAGATTTAGAGAAGTGACTGAGATGTATCATTTGTGAAATTTTTCTGATTGGACATGGGTATCAGAGGATGAGGTGTGCTGGAGGCACATAATTTGAGAAAGAATGAAGAAATCATGCCTAACCCAAAATCATGCTTTCTAAAAAGGGAACTATATTTTGTTTCATGTGTAATAGTTACTTGCAAATGTATAAATCTTCTGTCACATAATATTGTTTTCCACAAATATTGAATATTTGAGTCAAAATTTGTTGGCAAATATTGTTATCATTGCTATTGTTACACATATTATTTGGTAGAATTTTTTTCTTTTTTATGAGTTTAGGGCAGGGTCTATAGGAAGGACAGTGTCTCAATATGCTGATCAGACTCCTAAGGATCCTCCTGCTTTCAACCACACAAGTGCTGTGATTATAGGCGTGCACCACCATGCCCAGTCTCAATTACCTTCTCAACACGCCCCAGGGGTGAGACAGGCACAACATACTTAGGATCAAACCCTGGCGACTATGCTCTGCATAAGCAGGCACTTTAGTCCACTGAGCTACCTGGGCAGCCCTGATAAATAATATTTTGAAAATATGAGTGATCTCATGCTGTGATGCACCTAGTAATATTTCTAAAAAACAAAGCAAAGCAACAAATAAAAAATTTTGCTTTAATAAAATTGATATGCACATGTATTTTAGTTTCCTTTTTTATGCTAAAGAATAGCAAACAAAGATTTTTAAATGGCACAAACTGTTTTCATCCCGGAGAACATAGTAACTTCATAGGGTAACTTTTTAAAGAATAGAATTAAACTTTACAGCTGCTCTTGACAATAAAAGTGTGATTTTAAGTGCCAGCTAAGGCCCTTCCAAAGTATGTACATCACATGTGTTTTATTTGTGTCACACCACTCTAAGGGCCACCCTAGGTTAAAATCTCTGTGGGCACTTGTCCTTCACATAGAACCTTAGTTTTGTTTGCATATATTCAGTTTGTTACTTTGCATTTTTACTGTTTGCTTTCCTGATTCATGATTGTAGTTCTTTTTTGAATGTCTGCATTTACATGAAGAAGAATCTGATTTCTTTATTCCCACCAGATATTGACACCTTGGGCCTATACTCTTTTGTGACCCACCCTCTATGTTCCATTATGTAAACTGCCAATAAAAATATTGAGAATATTATGATACATTCTTGAGCTGCACTGTCAGTTCAGAGAAATGCATATACTATTTAATTAAATCAAGACAACATTTTGTTTAGTATAAACATGCTAATTCAGGACAAGTTTTCTTGTAGGTGTATTAAAAGTAAATTTGTATTTTTGAAGAATGTGTGCAGAGATGAGGTACTGTGAATGAATTATGAACTTCAAAATTAAAATAGGATTTAAATAATTAAAAATAGAAGCCTTTGCAGTTTATGGACTTTCTTATTATCTGAAAAAAAGTGACAGTGGGGTTTCCAGCTGAGAGCAATAGTTGCAGAAAACATTTTGTTCTAGTTAGTTAATTCTTCCCTACATGTGCTATATTCATTGTATCCATTTTAAAAGCAAATGAGCCATCTCTATCTTCTTGCATTTGTGACAGTCTCTTGCTGTGCCAATTTCAGATAGCATGCATCGTAGACAGAATAAGATGTTCTAATCTTGATTATAATTTTAAGTGAAAAGAATGAAATTATTTCAATGTGAGGACACTGATAGTTTCTACTAGTCAGATTATTGCTTATTCTGACAAAATGGAAAACATATCTGTACATAAGAGGTTAAACTTACGCATATTTTAAAATTCATAATACTGTGAGTTCTCCTCAATTTAAATTTAATCAAGGAATCATTTCATGACCGAAAAGATATGATGAAAAAGGATATATCGCGTATAAGTACAGAATACCTATGATGAATGTGATCATTGTGTATAGATGCAAATTGCATTGTACAGGGATCTAAATAAACTCAGTATGAAGTTTAAAAGAAATCAGTTCATGAAATCTGAACTTCAGTAATAAATGTGTTATTAATGGAACATCGAGCCATGCTGTTAATAACTAGAGCAAGCTTTAAATGAAACTAAAACTATAGAATCCTGGCATGTAAGACCACCCAGTGCCTGCTGGAAACTCATTCTACCCAGCACTCAGGCCTGGCATGTAAGTGAAACTTTATCCATCAGACAGGCCTGTGTGGAACCCTGCAGCATAACTCCCACATAGAGGGGAGAAGCAAGAGCCATCCAACTGATACAGGAAAAGAACACCTTGCCAGAGTGGCACAGCGGGTTCACCTCCAAGGGCTGCAGGAGGAAGAAGTAGAGCACAGCAGCCAGACCCAAGCCACACTCACCTGGATGAATTTCATCTTGTTAGGACCAGATCTGGTGCTAATGAAGTAAGTCTACCAAAGCTCTACACCAAAGTTCAGAAGACAGTGCAAAACGAAATTACAAAGAGAAGGAGCAAAATGCATTCTGAGGCTCCGATTCAACCAACAACAAATGCAGGAGACAATACCATGGAAGCAATTAGAAATTTCATACCTGAAATCTCTGAAATAATAGCATACCAAGTAAAGTAACAACTAGAAAAAGTTATAGACAAAATCATATCAGAAATAATTTCTGAAGTAAAAGAAGAAATCATAACTATAATGAAAGAAAAATTCACTGCTTCTAAAGAAGACACTGATGAAAAAGTAGAGGAGAATAAATAAATGATGGGATTCTTGAATGAGCAATATAGGTAAGTAATAGAATGCAGGAAACAGTTTCAAAGTGTGATACAGGAAATTAAAACCTCAATCACAAGCTGGCAAAACAGTTTGAAAGTGAAAATAGACTTTCAAATGATGAAGACACCATTGTATCTAGTGAAATAGTAAGAAAAGATATCTTAAAAACAACTAGAATGAAGGAAAAAATAATTCAATATTTATAAGAAGATGGAAAGATAAACAATTTAAGACTAATAAGCATTCTTGAGAAAGAAGGAGTCAATACAAATGATGTAAAAAGAATATGGACAGAAGTAATAGCATAAAACTTCTCAAGTACAGGGAAACAAACTGACATTCAGGTAACCATAGCATATATAACTCCAGATAATATCAACCCAATTAAAACCACTCCTAGATATATAATAATCAAGATTCCAAGAAAAACAAATCAAGATTCCAGAAATTCAGCACAGGAACAGTATTCTAAAAGCCACTAGACTAAAGTGCCTATGTTATAGAGGAGTGGCATCACTAAGCCTTTCTTCTGAAGGGTTGACAACTTAGATTTCAGAAAAAACATTAGAGGAAAAAAAAGTGCTACAAATATAATCAATATTTTGGCCCTAGCCCTTCAAGGTGAGTGAGGACTCAGGACATAGGAGAACCTGTGCTGTAACATCCTATAACTCAGTGGTTTCCTCAAATTTTCTGTTCTAGGAGATTATGGGGCCACAGAGGAGAGCGATCGACAATGTACAGTGTGCCTAAGCAGAATCACCTAGAGAGAAAGCTTTCCCTTAGGCGTTCACAGAAAGCAAATTGGTCAAGCAGTGACCGTAACTCATCGAGATGACTGACACAGACAAAAGTTCTACAACATGCTGTACATGGTTTCAGGGAAATCCTGAGATTTGATTGACCTTGTCAGACACCAAAGTTACATTTTTTTGTTTATAGGTCTTGTTTTAACTTGTTCTTAACCATCCAGCACAAAAAATTAGCCACGAGGCATAAAAAGTAAAATCAAATTAATGTGTTGAGCTGTAAAAGGCTGAAGTCAACAGCATCTGACATTACCAGTTCTGCTGATAACCTACTTCTGTTGTGGGCTATTGGACTATGCATACAACTGCTTTCTCTGAGTTGAATGAGAAGAAATATTTGTGCCAATAGTGTTTAGAAAAGTTATCATATCTGTATCTTGTACTCTGAACAACTACTATGAAGACAACAATATGCATTGTATTGATTACTGTGAGGGTCCTACTAATGTGTTTTGAAACTGTCTGATTGTTATTTCTTCCTTATTAAATTAAGAAAATTTCAAAAAAAGAAAAGAAATGTTACTACACAAAAACACCTGAACTTTGAAAACTTTAATTGCATTTTCATCTGAGATTATGTAAATATTGAGGCGACAGAGATAAAAGAGAAACTGCTTTGAAGGAACCAAGTAGAAGTTCCTGTAAAAATGGAGGTAAGCTTGAATGATAATGTATTTACTGACCACATAGTTGTTAAAGTGCAGACTCTAGGCAAAGGGGACACAGATCTAATATCTGTTCTTGTCTAACATCCATTTATTCAGTTGGTTGCAACAAACAATAAGTGTATGTTCAATTAACATTATGATGACAAATTAATGCTATAAATAAAGAGGGTTGGCCAAATAGCTCAGGCTTAAAGGGCCTGCAAGCAGACACCTGGCCAGAGGTTCGATGCCTTGGGCCTACCATGCCGGCCCCACCTCTGGGGCGCATTAAAACAGTGTATGAGACTCGGCATGATGTTGTAGACATATAATCCCATATCTTTCGAGGTTGTGAACAGGTCGATCACTATGAACCTGATCTAGTAGTGAGATCCTCAACACCCTGTAGATGCTTCTCTATAAAAAATAAAATAGTAGTATTCCGACAGGAAGGATTTTAGACATCAGCTGAGTTGAGAAATTTATACCGGTAGAAGAAAAGGCAAATGAAAAATCCCAGGAGAAGAAACAAATTGGAAACTATTATGGCTTTCGGTTAGTTGTATTCCCTATTTCATGTTTAAAAAACAACCTCCTCTTTAACATGTGAATTAAAGGAAGGGGGAATAAGAAGTATAAATATAGAGAAGGAAATAGCTTCATGTTTTAATTTAGAGGTGGATCTGACAGTACTCAATAATAAATAGGCCATGGAGGAAACATCAAATGAATGGAAAAAATCAAAGTGAACCATGGCCCCTTAAGAATTTTGCCATTTATAGAGAAGACTGCGGAGTGAATAAGGTAGATTTCAGTTTGGAAAGGTCCAGCTGAGTGTGTATCATTCAGAGTTTGCAGGAATAAGTGAACACTCAAATCAGATTATATGAAGATATGCCTAAAGTATGTGAAAACAGCAAGAATAATTGCTGCACTTCTGAGCTAGTGCCCACAGGGAGTGGTTACTATTTCTAAGAAATAAGGGGTATGAAGAAGAAATAGTTGTGATGGTTATGTGAGAGGTGCTCTGATGGGAGATTATGTCTTCAGTAGAAGAACCCAGTAAACTTACAGAAGTACAGAAGAAAAGAACTGTCAATTAATTTTGCTGTGGTTGGAGAACATCTTCATTGGAAAACAGCAACCAAAATATGGAAGGGTTTGTAGATGGGAGAGCCTCAGAAGTCTGAGGACTGAAAAGTAGCAGAAGACAATTGTACTATATTCAGAGTGCTGCCACTGAATCTAGAGGGGCAAATCACTCTATACACTTGAAAAGTATATTGAACTGCAGCAGACAATATAAATCACAATCACCATGGAAATTTTGCAAAGGTATAGAATTTTTGTTTCGAAAACAATTTGGGAAACTTTCCTGTCAATACGATAGTCATGTGTTATTGTTTTAATATCTATTACCAGAAGAAGGTTCTCTTAAAAATACCCTTTTAAGGGTTCACTACTTAGTTGAGAGATAACCTATCAGAAAAACTTAAGAAGTGTTATAGGATGCATAAAACTTGAAGACAACTTCTGTTTTATAAGTGATCCTGTGAGTGCTAGACAGATGGAAATGAAGAATACATCCGTTTCTTTACCATTAAGACCTTGCATAGGTGTTTGTGACATTTGGAGCTGGGATAAAAAAATCAGATTTTATTCCATATGCTCAAAATCTTTATTATGTTTGTCAGTATATCTTTGTAATTATCACATGCAATTCTATTTCGGTATATGGCTAGAACTGTCTAACAAATACAACAACTTTACATTTCTTAATGAAAACTACACAAAGGTTACATTGACTAATATAAACTTTGTATTGAAAGTTCATTTACTAGCCGGGCGTGGTGGCGCAAGCCGGGCGTGGTGGCGCACGCCTGTAATCCCAGCACTTGGGAGGCTGAGGCAGGAGGATCGTTGTGAGTTCGAGACCAGCCTGGGCTACAAAAGTGAGCTCAAAGCCAGCCTGAACTGCACAGTGAGACCCTGTCTCAAAAAGCAAAAAAATAAAAATAAAAATAAAAATGAAAGTTCATTTACTTAGAAGACACCATTGTCAAAGTGTTGATAACAATTTATGATAGCACACTCATTTCAAAGATTTAATGCTTGCCTCATTTACTGACCTGAAATACTTTGTTAACTGATTTTATGAACTGATTGATTACTGATGGATAATATGGGCATTGAACAAAGCCATAATTTAAATTCTATATCTATATATGCATGTACAAGTACAAATTTTTCACTGAAGATATGCTATTTGTATACATTAAGAACTAAAGAACAGTCATTAGATCCAAGAGATATATTGAATACCTACAGTGTTCCACCCATGCTCGTAAGCACTTGGGCTATGTTCATGAACAAAGTAGCTTCAGATACTTTGTAGGTGGTTGTGGTCTACTGATAAAAAACAATAAGTGTAATAAAAATTAACCACATGATATATTCAAAAGTGATACATACCATGGAAATATGGAACATGACCTAATTAAAGCAATATTCATCAAATTCATGAAGTAATATTAACCTCACTTTTAATATCATCTCCCTGAACTCAGAATTAAAACTTGTAATTATCATTTATGTAAATTTTTAAATGGTGGGTCAAATAATTATTAGATATCATTGACAGCTTCTTTTTTTTTTTTTTTTTTTTTGGTGGTACTGGGGATCAATTTCTGGACCTTGCATGTTAGACAAGTGCTTAAGCAGCTGAGCTATCACCCCAGCCCCTCAATAACACGTTTTTAATTGGTATGTTAAATTTGTAGATCACTAGATAAATTCAAATAGAGCAGGCTTTCAATTTTCTTTAACATTCCTCTCCCAGTATAACAAAGAAAATAAAAAATAGATAATTTCATTTTATAATAAATCATGTAATATTTATCCTAAGAATTTGCTGCTTATTTTTCTTAGTGTAGCCATATGACTAAGTCACTGAATCTAGAATATTAACAGAGTATACCTTATTTATATTTGTAGGAATTTTATTCACATGAATATTAACTCACATTAATCTCTCTTTCTAGTTTTAAATAGGATGAGAAATCCTGTTCTATGGTTGTTACATCTGAAGAAATTATATTCACATGAGCAAAACTGTGCCTTAAAATTTCATTTCTGTTAATGTTTATGGAAAATTGATGAAGTTAAGTTTCACTATGCCAAGTCTCTAAGCAAAATTCCGCAAAATGACAACTGCTAGAAAAGTGAACTGAGGGAAATCATTCTCTTAGGCCCTGGGCAAACTGCCCAGTTATGAACTCTGAACTCAGTCAGCCAAAAAATTTATATGTGAAGCTTACTATCTATTACATTTGACTCATTTTTCACCAGCTTTTTTGCTATTTGTAGAGTCCTACTTTTATGCTAAAGCACAATGAAAAATGATGATCTCACTCTAGGTCATCAGTACACTTGCAAAATTTAAATTAGTTGCTACTTTCCTGGCAATATTTTGAGCTAAAACTGCTTTTTAGACAAATCAAAAAATTTTATTTTCTCCTTATCAATTGATTTCCATTTGACATCAGATAAGTGGTTCTCATAATTTGTCAAAGCCTTTAGAAAACTAATGTACAATTTCTTTCATTTATTTTCAATTGTTTTTCATAAGATCCAGTTTTTCACATCTTAAAGTGCTTTTGGAGGTCGAACATTGGCTAGCTAGCTTACAGTGAGAATCTAAGAGAAAATATATTGTTAAGCATTTGAGGTTCTCAGAGAAAAGCCAATATTTAAAGCAATGATAATATTAGAAAAGGAGGCCAAGGAGATAGCTTGGTAGCATAAGCACTTGCCTGACAAGCTGAAGGTCCTGAGTTCCATCCCCAGTGCCAAAATATCCCCAAAGAAACAAGAATAATAGCCAAGGTTTTCTTATCTCAAAAAAGATAGTGACTTTGGGAAGAATGATTGTGTCTGTAGCTATGTGATTAACATTTTTATTTTTAAAGAAAGAAAAAACAATAACTAACAAAATTTTCAAAACAGAAGAGTTATAATAATGAATACATTGCATATTGTTGCAGGCATATTTATCTTCTATAACTCCACCATCTCTCCAAAGAATTCCAGAGAAATAATCAACAATACAAGGCCACAATCTAGTGTATTATTCACATTCTTTCTAGATGCACTATGAATAACATATTAAGTTGTCCAAATTCTTAGCAGATATTGAACTTTTTTTTTTCATTGAAACATCAGTTCTCTGGGGCTGGGGAGATAGCTCTGTGGCACAAGTGCCTGCCTGGCAAGTACAAGGAAGGTTGTGAGTTTGAACCCTGGTCCCACAAAAAAAAAAAAAAAGAAAAAGAAGCATCAGTTCTCAAATATGTTCACCTTGTGAGGCTATGAAGTTTCCTAAAGCCCTCGCCCTTAATGTACACTTTCCTTTAAAAATTGACTCTAAGTTCTCAGTCCTTTCTACTGAGAACATTTACAATTCCCCCCTGTAGAACTTAATTTTAGTAAAATACTCAGTGATTTTAGAGTGATACAAATAATGTTTGAGTTGCCTTGTAAATAGATAAAGAAACTATGCAATATCATTACAAGGGTATTGGCAAGTGTCTAATCCTTTCCTTTTACCTCTAACTGGCAATTTTTATTGTGTTAAAATTCCACATTTAGAATTTCATTTCTTTTTGCTGTACTTAAGCAACAGAGCTTTACTTTTTCAGTATTTTGGGTACCTGAAATGCAAGATCAAGGTAATGATAAGGTTGTGTCCAACTGATGTTTTTGTTAAGGTTTTATCTTGTTCATGTAATTTTTGATCCATGCTATTATAGAAATACTTTTGAAGGTATTAATAGCCTAAACTTCTTCATCTATTTAAGTATAAACACTAGGCCCTGCCAGATAGCTCAGCAGATTAAAGCACCTGTTTAAGCAGAGCTTAAAGACCAGGATTAGATCCCTAGCCTCCGGTTCTGGCCTGGCCCCAGAGCTCGCTGAGATGGCTATTGAGATTTGGGTGTGATGGTGCACCCCTACAATCCCAGCTCATGGGAGGCTGAAAAGACAGGAAGGGTCATTACTTGTCCAATCTGTGCTGTGAGACCGTGGAGACCCTGTACCGTGGGCTGGAGAGATATCTCAGCAGAATAAGTGCTTGCATGGCAATTGCAAGGTCCTGAGTTCAATCCCTGGTACTGCAAAATAAATAAAGAAAGAAAGAAAGAAAGAAAGAAAGAAAGAAAGAAAGAAAGAAAGAAAGGCTGACAACCTAAAAAAGTATTATAAGAAAGAATAAGGACAAAGATTAAAATACCAGAACACGAAAACAGAGGCTGAAGAATGTACTTATAGTGTAAGATGCATTAAAAAATTCTGATCTGCTTATAGGTACATGGAGTATAATATAGAGTTCCAATTCTTTTTCTGGCTTTCTAATAACTGAGTTCATATAAATATGTCCTTCAGTCTTTATATTTAAAGGAGAGAAAGACAGATTCATTTATTTGATCGCTAAACAAGTCCCAAATGATGATTCTCTGCCTCATAATTTTAACCATGACCAACCCTCCTTGCTTCTCATAAAATCTGGAAAATGTGAAAATTCTGAAGTAATTCAAAGTCATTATCCTCTTTATAAATATAATAACATAGGACAAAGCAGCAATAGACCTTGAATTAATATTTTATTTAAGTATATAGCTACTTCAGACAACATGTATTTTTCATTTCACATTTATTCATAAATTTGAATGTGTATTCATGCAAAACACCTATATGTCTCAACTTCACTGAAGAATTACAGCATCGTTATCTTTTCAATGGCATTAACTCTAGGGGTGAAACACAAAGTAACTCTCTCAAACTATTCAATAAGTCATTGCATTTTCTGATTTTCTTTATCATATTATTTATTAATGTCTATTTTCAATATGAGATCATCCTACCCAGCCCAGACTGACCTCCAAATGGTGAAGTTTCTGCCTCATTCTCCCAAGCACTATGAATACAGATGTGCAGCACTGCACGCACGTTTTTATTCATTAATATTAGGTTGAATTGCAGGATGCAAAATGTAGCAAGACATACACTATTTATTTCTTCAATTTACTCTTTTTTAGAGACAACTGACTGCTGGTGAATCTGTTTTTAAATTAATTTAAACTATCCTCTCAGCTAGTGCCCCGATTTATCTACTAATTCAGTGCACATTTGTAGACCCTGGTAATGCAACAAAAATTTGCAATTACTACTGCACTAAACCAACAAAAGATATTATGTTTAGCTAGCATTTTTATTCTCAAGCGGGATATGATTATACTTATTATATTATATTTAACATATTATTACTTATTAAGTTAATTACAATAATCTTGATCAAAGAAAATTAGTCACTGATTCTAACTGGGTGGAAAAATAAATATTTAGGCAGTGAATGAATGAATACAATGTTGGAATTAAAGTATACTCTCAAAATTTCAACATAACATTTTATTGCACACCATGCAGAAAAAAATATATATTTAAGTATGTACATTAGAACAGTTATGTACAGTTTTTACATAGCATGAAATTTTGCACTTGTTTAAATTCATATAATGTGAAGCTATTACTCCATGATGACCTGCTGTGTGCTGTTGAAAGTATCCATGCCACACCACGGATTAGCAAGCAGTAGGGGAAAATAGGGTAGTGTTTGTATATGTATTTAAATGATTGAAGAAAAGAAGTAATGAGGATTAATGTTCTGCTTTTACAAATGTAATTATAAGTTTAATTCAGGGACAACTTTATTTTTACTGTAATACATCTGTGCATTTTGAATGATATGACCAGGTCATGCATTTTCTGCATTCATTTGCAATTTACATGAAATTAGAGCAAATTAATCTAATTTGTGAATGAAATTATAAACTTCACTTGAAGGAGAGGGCAATATTTTTGAAAGGGTGAATATAAATAAATCATTTTAACTAATAGTGTTCATGAAGACAGTTTAGAAACAATTTAGTCTGTTATTTCTCAAAATAGATCATTTCTATATTTTAAGCTTATGCTATAAAAACTAGGCCACTTTGTGCTTTGAGGAATTGTCAAATTCATGACGCAAACTCTGGTAGGATTCTACAATTGGGGACAGGTGGGTAATCCATAGCAACCTCTTCCTCAAAATCCTTTCACCAGTTGGCTTGCTAACAGTACAATTTCTTAGATTGATAGACAAAACTCACCAACTACATCAATATTTAGCAGCAAATAGGCACAAACCAGTTGTCAAACATATGCCTTTAAATTCTCACTTTCAGTCCACAGGAATTTCCTCAAGTGCTCTCATAAGAGACTCAGAATAGGGAATATCAGCTAGGATTCTAGTCATATTAAGGATACAATTTCCATGAAATCTATTAAAGGGCAGAACAATTTGACTTCAGAGCTAGATCTAGAACATGTGTCTGAAGGTACTAGACCCTTGATCTTTATAAGTCCTAGTACATTCAGAGTAAAGATCAAAAAACCTGTTTCTCTGAATATGTTAGATGTTACTCATTTCATCAGTGATTATATATTTCAAGCATCCTTTTTATAATTTAACAAATTTCAGACTTAGAGTAAAGATTTATAATTGAGGAACTTAAAACTCCAACTACCTAAGGCTAATGTTTCAAGTTTAATACACAAATAAATAACTTACAGTGAGATATTTTATAGTGAATCACACATAGTATCATAGCTTCTTAAATAGAGTCATACTGTAATGCTACATATAAATCAAGGAAATATCAAGTGAAAGGAATTACAGAAAGTTTGATCACTTTTTTAAGTGGCCCTGGTTTGAGTCGCTTAAATGAGTCTTAATTCCAGACACACACACACACACACACACACACACACACACATATATATATATATATATTTCTATAAATATATATATATTTGTATAAATATATATATATTTGTATAAATATATATATTTGTATAAATATATATATTTGTATAATATATATAAATATATATATATTTGTATTTGTATACATATATATATTTGTATAAATATATATATATATGTATAAATCTATGCTAAATAGACTGCTTTTCATACTACCTATATGCTGTGACAACTGAACTTTTTTTCACAGTCAAAGAGTCTGCTGAAAAAATAGTCATGTATCCTAATTGCAGCTAGACAACTCCTTTTGAATATATGGAAGACAGTCAAACTACAATATTCAAAGAAAAAAAAATACTGTTTTCTTGCCAAGGCTCCGAAATGCCTTACCCTCCACTGCTCCCCATTTCATTTAATATTGTCAATACATCGATTATTATCCAAGTCGAATGTACTAAGACTCATTCTCCATTTCTCTCATCTCCTGTGAGCTCTACCTCATCATTTCTACTGCTATTCATCTAACACAAGCCTCCATTAGCAGTAACCTAGAAGATTGCGTTGCCATCTGTTCAATATGGTTTCTGATACTGCACCTTTTGTCCTTTGGTCAATACAGCAACTCAATGATAATGAAAATTTAAATAAAGGATTATAACATTGATTTATTTAAAACTCTCTTAGCTCTTCACTATAACCATAGAACGAACCTTCTAATAATTAGTCATACATCCTCAGCACAATGTCTGGCCTCTCCTTTCGCATTATGCTAGCTTTCCCCACACAGCCTTCCCTCCTCTTCAGAACAAAAAACAGATTAGCATAATTCAGCCATAAGAACTAGGGAAAGCATGCATTGTTCTTCATGACTGGAAAATTCTGCCATCTGATTATAAGGTCTGATTCCTTCATATTTAGGTCTCAGTTTCAATGCCACATTGCTAGAAGACCACCTCTACCACTCTTTCAGGTAGCTCAGTTAGGGTTATTCTGTCACCTGCTTTTTGTTCTCTAGGGAGCAATTTTCACTGAATATTTTTTTCTTTTCTTTAGTTGGTTTCATATTTTTTCTCTGCCCTGATTATAATATAAATTCTACCAAAAAAGTTACATCTTCTAACCTATTTGTCTTGAAAAATGATAGGACCCCAACTTGTTAAATAAAGAAACTAAGGCTCCTTCTTGGAATATTTCTTCAAAGAACAGAAATGTCATTTTTCCAAAGTAAGTGGGGCCTTTGACGTTCTTCTAACTTGGCAGGACTCTCAGATCTGAGAGTTTCTAAAATCAGACCACCTTACTTAAATCAATTTCTAAATATAATAATTGTTTGTGAAACCTCCAGGGATTACTACAATTAATCTGAACATTACTCATTCATCCAAGGTCTCTGTCCTAGAAGAGTAAAGGAATACCATCCTGTTCAATGACAAGGACAACCCATGATAATCTGCATCACCTCCATAGAGAACTGAAGGTGATTTATTTGATCTCTGACCTCCATCCCTGTGACTGTCAAAGTGTGGTTCCTAGAGCAGAAACAGTAGCACGGCTTGCTAACTAGTTAGAGATGAAGACTCCCAGAGTCTACACCATCAGAAGCATTAAACCTCCTTGAACAATCACCCTGTGAAAATAGGAAAAGGACTGTGCTGGGGCGACAATACACAACATTGGCTGCACTTTGTAATCACTACCTGCCAATCCTAAAAGATTTCTTATGTCCGACAATCTTAGGTAGAAGTTCTAATCTCAATGTTGTATCGTTGGACAGGACTGTTTTCATTTTTCCTAGGTGGTGCTGTTGTGTCTCCAAGGTTTAGAACTATTGCCCTAGTGTGGCAGTAAGTAAGTTTCATGAATATCCAGGTACTTGATAGATATTCATCCTGGCCCTGGAAGGAGCATAATTTGTGATTCAAAAATTATTTGCATCTCTGTTCTATAGTAAGAGAAAAGGAATATGACTAAGCCTAAGACACAGCATATGGTTATAAATGTTAGTGCTGTACAGCCTCATCCAAAGATCAATTCATAAAAAAGCACATTAAAGCAGTGTAATGTTCAAAACCGAGTTCTGTAGTAAGCATCTGCTGTAGTGGATTAACTTCTAAAAGAGAAGTTTCACTTCAAGGAAGCTTAGCATGATATCAAATATGTTTTGAGTTAATGAAAATGCAGGAGACACCAAGTTAATAGAGCAATTCTAAACTAGAAAACCTAATTTAACTGCACTAAGAATGACAATATAATGCTTCACACAAAAGTAAGTTTCCCAACCTGATTGATCAAACGGAGAATTACTATGAGGCTTCATGACAATCTCATTGAAGAAACTAAGTTGAATATAGAGACGGACTTACTCAGAATATGTTTATTTACTTCTTAATTAAACAAGGGATGATTAAGAAGAGATTTCACTTTATAAGGCCACTGAACAGCCTGCTTGGTAAAGTTCTTATAAAATCCAGATTCTCAAATCCATTCTAGTATCAATTTCTTACATTTGTTTTCTGAAATATTTGAGTAGAGATTCTAGGAATTCTTATATATCATATTATATATACACATATTATATGTACATGTATAACAGACACATACATATGTCATGTATATATACTTTTGCTTGAAGCAAAACAGACTTTGTGAGGAAGATCTTTTTTCACAATATAAATCCTACTTTGTACAATAGTGAAACTATGTCTTCTAATGTAGATCACTATGTAATTCAAATACTTAATTTTCAAGTGAATTCTTTAGTTAAAAAAGCTAAAAGCCAATAGAAATGAAACAAAGATACTTTTTTCTTCAAGTTTATGGATGTCTTATAAAATATTTAAAAAAACACCTTTGTTTATAACTTCCTGGACTGAAAGAAATGAAGGGCTTTCTTAGAACTCTATTTGATCAATAGTTGTTTTATAAATTCCCCTATAAAATTTACTTCTATGTAGTATTTCTTTGACATATAAAAATTGATTTTTGCTGTGCATGATAAAACCTTTCCTTAGGTTTCTTAATTCAATAGAACACCCAAATTTTGATTAGAAAAACCAATTAGGCAATTTGCTACACAAAATATTGAAAGATGGTATATTCAATTCCTTTTATAAGCAGTTCACCTTTATAAATTTCAGATTAGACTAAGGGTATTATACCTTTACAAAATGTGACTAGTTAAATTTACAATGATTACAGTGTTATAATACAACAAATTTAGTTGCTCAATCATACTTTTCCAAGTACATTTGCTTACTATTGACAAAAACCAAAGAAGGTCATTGAATGTGGTAAAAGCAATCACAAAATTGAGCTACATACCTTAGGTTTTGCTTTTCCTGAGATTTTTTTGTACTTTACTGGATAGATAGATAGATACCATTAATCATGTGACATATGCACCTGTATATATATTGTTTTTGCTTAAGAGACAAGTGGCTTTGCCACCTAAGGCATAAACTGTCACCCTGTCACTCCCACCTTTACTTAGCCAAGAAAACTCTATTGTCTCACTGTATTTCCAACATACTGGTAGAAGGGAAATGGAGATTTGAGTGAGGAGGTCCTTCCATCTCCTCAGAGGTAACCTTGAACAAGTATTTTTCTTTTCCCTTTTACCAAAATAAATGGCCTTCTTTGACGTGGTAAGCAGCAAGCAAATGAACCTAAGCTTCTGGACCTAGCCGGCCTGAGTAAGCAACTCAGTTTGTAATACTAGTGGGTTGTATTGTTCTTTCACCCGCATCCGGAATGAGGTGCAATTTAAGCCATCACAACTCTCATCCTTACTTCCTCTGAAAAAAGTTAGCCATCTTGAATTCTTGCTATTTCTTTCATACTACAAGAGATAAATACACACACACACACACACACACACACACACACACACACACATGAATACACGCAAAGAGAGAAATTTACACATGCGTAGAAAAGCAGTTATTAAAAGCCTCCTGGCAAATGCACAATAAAGCTACTTGTGACTGAGCCTCTTAGCCTTAATTATATTCCACTATGAAGAACGCACCAGAAATTTCCCATTGCCACCTCTACAAAACTTGATATCAGCAAAGGGAAAACTCCCAAAAACCTTATTGAGAAGAAGCTGTGGAAACCCAGACACCAGGGAGGATGAGATCCTCAAAACCAAGAAAGTAGTACCAGATTTCAGAGCAGCACAAGGTGGATCAGAAACTAGTGGACTCACACATTTTAGCACAAATCAAAGCTGTTCCTCAGCTCTGGGACTACCTGCAATCCGTTTTTTCTCTGAAAATTGGAATTTATCCTCATAAATGTATTTTCTAAATTTCTTGCTGTTATGATTTGTGTCTAGTTGTTCCTGCAAAGTTTCATGCATACATGGGGCATGGATTTCAAGAGTTTGGAATTAACTCATGATCCCCTGGGATTATAGGTTTTAGTATTGATAAGATTATGCCTCTGAGTACTGCTGGGATTATGGGAGTGGCCCGAGGCAGATAGCCTGAAGTAGAGAGCCTGAATGTAATGTAAGAGAGACAGAGAGACAGACTTTCTCTGTTGTCTCTTGGTTGCCATTGTTGCTGTTCCACTGTCATGAATTTCTACTCTCTGGCATGTTGCAGTCTGCCTTGGAGCTGACAAAGTATGGACTGAAACCTCAAGTAACTATGAGCTAAACAAACCTTTCCTTGCTTCATTTTGGGTGTTGGATATTTTTTCCAGCAATAAGCAAAGAGACAGAATTTGGTACCAAGAGTGGGGTTGTTGCACTGACTAACCTGACCATGTGCATTACAAGTTTTGGGGAATGGTTTATGGTAAGAGAAAGCAAAGATTTGGAGAGGTTGTCTACTTGCAAAGAGCTGGATAACTTTCAGCTGTTTAGTAGGGCAGACTCTGGTCAGAGCACAGACCAGAAGACTGTCTGGAAGCTTGGTATAAAGAATGGCTTTTGGGCAGAGACAGGAAAGGTTTGGAGTGGTTGTCTATTTACGAAAAGCTAGAAAATCTTTGGCTGCTCTGTAGAAGAATTTTGGCCAGAACAAAGATCAGAAGACCAGCAGAAGGACTGCCTGTAAAAACCAGATTGGGGAGGTTTCTGCTGAGAAGGACTTCACTGGTTGTTGGACTCCAGATGATTTGTGGTATGGGCTGGCTAAAAGTCTATGTGACTTTTGCTCATACCCAGAGGCCTTGCCTAAGACTGACATTAATTATGCCAAATTGATTAATCTTTCCAAAGATATTTCAAAGCAGTCAAATATTGGGGTGGTGGCATGGTTGTTATTGGAGGTGTTTAGCCAGATTCATCTTAAAAATCAAGAGCAAAGAACCAAGCAGGACGGTGTAAAATGTCGTGAATTTGGAAAGAAAGGAATCACCAGGAAAACTGTGGACTGCAAAGAGGTATCTGAGAGGATCTCCATTGCTGGCAAGGAGCCAGAGAGTGGAGAAAATGTCCTGAGGGCACAGCAGCAGGTGGGAGGTATCCACCCTTTGCAGTCGCAGAATTGCAAGGGAGAGACTTTGCTTTGAGAAGAAAGCCACAGAGCCCCAATTTTCAGAATGGTAGTAGGGGGCATATCCGGTACCAAAATGAAGCCAGCATGGAAAATTTATTACTCAGAATCGAAGTCAGATCATTCATCAGTCCAGGCACTCAACCCCTACAACCAAGAGACAAGGAATCCTGGTTACTGCTCCAACTGGCAGCAAATCCTGCATCATTGATGGAGCATTGTTTTTAGGTGCATTCAGAATGTAGGAGTGGTGAGGTTAAGAAGGCTTCCACCTTGATTTCAGAAGGCCTGGAAGACCACACAGTGTACCCCTAAGAGGACAGTGTGTGAAATAGAGAGTGAGAAGCCAATTCAGTGGAAACCTCAGAAGTTTGGAAAAGCCAGAAATGTGGAGAATCTAAGGAAAACTGCAAAGAGGGAGAAAAAGGCAGCCTGAGAGAGAAGCCATGGGACCTATCACTAAGAGCACCATAGGGGCAGAGCCATGTAAGGCCCTTGGAGCTCACAACTCAGTGAAGACTGCTTCAGATGCTGGAAGTAGGAACTGTGGGATTTAATGTTTGCCCTGCTGGATTTTAGACTTGTGTTGGTCCCAGTGTTTTGTATTACTCTGTTGTTTGCAGTTCCTGGAATGGTAATGCTTATCTTATGCCTTTGAATTGTAGATGTGTTTAACTTTTCTTATGCACAGGGGCTCACAGTTAAGAGTGTCTCTTGGATCTTGAAGGAGACTTGAGACTTGGACTTTTCAGCAATGTCAAACTGTTGGGACTTTGACAACTTTTATAGATGGACTAAAATGTCTTTTGTGCAAAGTGATGTGCCTGAGGCTTTGGGGTTCCAGGGTTACAATGTTATGGGTTGTGTCTAGTTGTTCCCCCTAGAATACAGGTTTTTGGTTTTGAAGTAGATTTGTGTCATTTTGTACTATATAAAAAAACAAATCCAGAACCTTGATTGTAGCTATTTTTAAAACCTCTTATATTTAACCTATGTATATGTTTTTGTAAAATTAAAGATATTAGTGTCTAATCAGAAGTCAATAGCAGAGAATACATGAAATAGACTTCTTAGTCAGAGGTTACAAGATGTGGTTCTTTTTACTTGATCTTCTGAGGTTCTCTGTCATTTAGGGCATGGCAGGAAAGGATCAGAAGAAGAACATTAAAAGTATCCAGGCAATGGTCCATTTATCTTTAGGAGACACTGGAAACATTTAAAATGAACAGTAAGATCCTGTATAACAATGTTCCAACTTCTTTATTTTGTAATTAAATATCCTAGATCAGGAAAGAAGGGGCTGGAATTCAACGTGGGGTGGATTCATCAGGGATGGTCTCCCTAAAGTGTTTGACCCAACTCGAGTGTAAATTGTGTTACCTCATTTTCATAAAAGTAGTTAAATATCTGTTAATATCATTTGAACAATTTTTTTTTATTAAGGCTGGCTCAGGCTTCCCTCCAGGTGAGGCTGGCACAACATGTGGTGCTGGGGATCCAGCCACGGTCCGGTCCCTGCAGTTGCCTAAGCTTTCCTAAGCAGGCACTTTAGACCGGTGAACCATCTTGCCGGCCCCATGAACAAAATTTTAATTCTGAGCATCTAAACATAAATGATAATAGAAAAATAAACCTTTGATATGTCCTGCCAGTTTAAAAATGAAACTGGTATTATGGATTTCCCTTTACCATTGTGGAAGTCAAGTATTAGTTAAATAGGAAATTTACAGAGATTTTCAGTTTTCAGTGTTCTTACCTTACACATTCTGTCATTACTAAATGACAAAGCAATACTTATTGAGGGGTTTGGGAACAGATTATAGTCATTTAACACTGATCACAATATTTCAGTATGACACATGCACTTCCATTTGTATTGTATTTCATTCATATTCTACTTTGACAAAAGGAACTTGAAGCATCCATCATATGGAGAATTCTTCAGATTACAGCTTAGCAGAGAAATAAGTTCCAGCAAGTGTAACTTTTCCATGCTTGCCATTAAAACAATTTCACACAGACTCCAATTGTCCTCCCTCTCATCTTTCTTCTCTTCCTGTCTCCATTTCTGGCTTAGAAAACAGATTTCTAGCCAAATAGTCAAGTTTGCAGCACAGGATATTAAATATTCTTCGTACTATTTGGCAGTGTATCAGGGCTGACAGGGTCTTTACCTATTTGGTTGATCTCTATTTAAATTTTTAAAATATTGTATTTATTTATTTGATATGGGGTCTATCTATGTAGCTTGTACCCTAGTGATCCTCCTGTCTGAGCTTCTTCAGCTCAGGTGCACATCAACATGTCCGGTTTCTGTGGCTGGCACAGCCTGCCAGGAGTTCTGGGACCAGTATGTCATTTGTGCATAGAAATTCAGCCTGCACTATGTAGCAAGACCCTTTCTTAAAAACCCCAAAATAAAAAAAAATAAATAGAAGAAAATAAAATTATAGTTTCATTAAAAGTGGTAAAAATGTAAGACGATACATTCATATCTTCGATAAGAACATAAGATCACTATTACTGAAAACCTGCTAACCGTAGAGAGAGCTACAAGAGATAAAATATGCAGAGCTTCAAAAAGAATTTCTCAAAGTGATAAAAGAATTCAAGGACTACAAATATAACTGTGAATCTAAAAATCTGCATTTCATCGTTATAAACTGAAGTCATAGGGAAATTGGAACAAATTGTTTAGAGTAAATGATGCAATCCCTCCAGAAAGTGAAAATATAGAGGGATGAGACAGTGATGAGGAAGTAAAATATAGAATACATAAATCAGAAATATACTCAGTTCAGAACAAGAAACCATAAAATGGAAGGTGAGCAATGTATTTAACATAAATACAAAGACTTAAGAGAAAGAAACAGATACACGTCTTTTTCATCTCCATGCCTTTATGTACACAGACCTGCAAACAGATGCTTAACAAGAAAGTTGAAGAAATGCAGGAACTTTTAGTGTTGATTCAGTGATAGACAAAGGATTCTGAGGGGAGATACATATATATCATTAAAAGAAGAATAATTAAAGATATGAGAAAGGAAAAAAATCTTTCCCTAGGAGTTCTAACAACTCATTTCCAATCAAATGCAATCATGGTTTTCTTCCTAAACTTAACACTGTACTTTGAAGATTACCTAAAATACATAAAAAGGTAGGTTGGAGATTTTTCAAGCAGTTTAGAAAGACTCCTTATTGTCTCACTTATTCTTTTTTTTTTTTTTTTCTGGGACAAGTATCTGACATTCAAAGTGAAGGAAGAAAAGGTTTATTTAGCTTAGTTACTGGAGGTTTCAGTCCCTACTCAGCCAGCTCTAAGGCAGAGCAGCATATGGCAGAGAGTAACCTCTCATGGTGGTGACAAAGAGCAAGAGAGCAAAGGGATGGGTGGTGGCAATAATGGCAACAGAGAGCAAGTCTGCCTCCCTTCTCTGTTGAATTCAGGCTGTCTGCACCAGGCTGAGTGTGGTACTGACACTCATAATCCCAGCAATACTTACACACATCATCCCAGGCAGCGTTCACACCCATACTCCAGTGGATCATAGATCAATCATAAGCTCTAGAAGTCTGCATCATGACTGCAGGAGGATTTGGGGAGACACTGATACACAAACCATAACACTGATCAAATAATTGTATTGTAGCTTATATTCATCAAGACAGTGCAGTAGTACTGAATTCAAATAACCAGACATGTCAAGGGGTGAGACACAGCCCAGAAATTGACTACCATGTACATTGGCATATTCCACTTACAAAATTTATCATTAAGCATTTGGTAAATGGTCATTTATGTATATGATACATAAAATTTTATAACCATTGAATATATGTAACTATTTCAATGTATAGAGAGCCATTCAAAAATTTATGTTATATATATGTATATATTAACAGAACAAAATATATGCTTAACATTATATAGTGAAATAAAAATTAAATAATATGAATATATTGAACACATACAATGTAGATATATGTATATATAAACATATAAATTTCAGGTGATTTAGGGAGCTTATATTAAAGGAAAATCTATGTGGTTAGTAAGGAAGCTATTTGTTAATAACTTTCTAACTAGGAGAAAATTTTTCATAAATTTTTATCATGAAATGAAAGGAGGGGCATGGCAGGATGGCTCAGTGGTCTAAAGCGCCTGCTTAAGAAAGCTTAGGCGGCTGCGGGGACCGCGGTTCGATCCCCGGCACCACATGCTGCGCCAGCCCTGCCCTCAGGGCAGGCTGAGCCGGCCATGAAAATAAATAAATAAACAAACAAAAGTTCTGAAAAAACAAAAAAATAAAAATAAAAAAGAAATGAAAGGAACAATTCTCACAAAAAAATCTAATGCTGTATACTTCAAAAGGAAGTCATTATTTCAGCAGCAATAAATGTTAGAATATAGAAAACATTAATTACTAATTAAGTAAACACCAAAATTGGTTAGAGTGGAATTTAATTTATAATATAAGAATTTTTATTAAAGACCACTTTTTAAACCAGTAAAAGAGGTAACTGAATCATCAAATAACATAAATAAATTAAATAACTAAAACATAATGGACATATTTAACATCATGAGTAATTTATAATAAAAATGCAAATTAATAGAATAAGATAAAATTGTTCTTCTGATAGTTTCTCAAAAGTACAATATTGGGTACAACGGATACCATCATATATTGCTGCTCAGATTATACCTTTATTGAAGGACAGTTTAATAATATATACATACAAACATAGGTCTGCTGACTAACATTGATATAACAACTCAAATTCTGGGAATGCATTCTTAAGAAAATAATTCAACTCTTATAGAGACATATGTAACAGGACAGTTGTGACATTAGTGTTTAGAGTGGCAAAAGTTAAAATTGTCCAAATTACAAACTTTATCTATTACTATCCAATGAAAATAATGCATAACTTAAAGTATACCATAATACTTTGTTTCTTTTTTAGTAAATTATCTAATCCTATTCTTGGAACTGGACTTTTTTATTTTAAAGACTGAAAGTAGCAGAAACAAAGATATAAAAACAGTAACAAGAAAGAGTATATATAGTACAGATTTAACAGGATCTCACTATATAGTTCAGACTAGCCATGAACCCACTAGGAAAGGCAAGCCATCATTGAATTGTGGTGATCCTCTCTCTTTAGTGTCTTCAGTACTGGTATTGCCAGTGTGCTATGCACATTTAGCTACATTTTAATGTACTAAGGTCTTATATATAATCCTAATATAACAGATAAAAGTAACGTTATAGTAGGATATAAGTAACTAATGATACCTTTTAAGTTTTAGAGTTAGAACAAGGTCTAATGTGTTTCTAATTTATGTTACTCTTCAATGGTACTTGAGATACTTTTGTAACCGGGAATGGTTAACTACACAATGTCAAAGGCTTTAACTGTAGTTCTCCAAACACATTGTACGGAAGTTTTCTTTTATTTAGCCTTTTTATTTATTAAATTGTAAAAGTATATTGAAAACTTTCAGCTAAGGTAAACAATCTATTTCTCTTCATAGCCAATCATAATTTTAGTTGACTATTTAGTCACATATGTTATGTTCACAAGTGCATAATTCCATTATGTCAAGATTAATATATACCTTTGGTATCACTTTTTAGTGCAATGAAACTCCTGTTGACAAGTATCTACCAACTTCATCTCTAGCAATAGTTTTAAAGCTTACTTTAGGTATTATTAATAGAGTTCAGTCAGCTTTATTTTGATTTTATTTGTTGTATACAAATGTTTTAGATATAGTCCTGTACTTTTAGTGTAACTATAGTGGGCCTCCTAAATTCATGGAAATTACTTTCCAAAAGCACCTTCACATTGTGAAAGCTGGCAAATTTCAGATGTCATCAGAAAAATGCCTAAAAATACTTACTTTTTATAGTTAAAACTTTTTATAGTTAAAACAATGTGCTTTGTCACTAAATGTTATGCAATTTGATTTAATATAACTCTATATTATTAAAGCTTAGAAGGTGCAATGCATTTTGGTGGCATTGTAAGGACCTTAAGGCTTTAAGACCATCAGAATCAAGATAGCTACGTGTATACCTACCTGTTGTGATACCAGAATGCTGGTGGATCTTTTGAGATGGCTTATAGGGCAGCACACAATAAATAACAGGGAGCACTGAACATCACTTAGATTAACTACTTGTAAACCTCCTCACCCCTCCAAAATTGCAGATGATATTTGTGGATTATGAGAAATTTCAGAGGATCCTTTGGATGATTAATAGTTGGCATCTAAGGAAAAAGTTTGAGATGCTGAGGGTACAAACTAAATCATTGTCATTTAGAGTGTCTTGATATCTCTAAAATTACTGAATTTTTAAAAATAAAAAAATTGGCAGTTGCCAAGTACATCAACAAAGAAATAAACAAACTCTAAACCATGACTTCATAAGTGTGTACTGTATTCCTCTTATAATCCCATTCATTTGGATTTGATTGTCTTGTTCTTACATGATAATCTTTGGCCCTAACCAAGACTGTTTACCTCATCTTCAATTGTAATGAATGGCATTTTGAATCCTGCCTATAATGTTTTTTTTCTTTATATATACACATATGCCTTTTTCTATATTATGTTTTTTTCTTAATTTTTAACCTTCTCCTCTATTAATACAGTTTCAAAGTTTTCTATCTTATGTCTATTCTTTTCATGAGATTGCTGGAAATTCATGCATATGCTTAAGCTATGAAAGATACTTGCTCACTTTTCTACATTTTGGGACAGCCAACACTTTTTAAAGAGAAATTTTACTTTTTAGAACCTATTCTATGTACATCATCAATTGAATAATAGGTCACATAGAACTGTACTGCAGCAATCATGGGGGATTGATTGCAGTAATTCCCTACAGATATCAAAATCTTTGACATTGAAAGTTATGATTATAAATGGTGCATAATATTTCCACAAACACCATAATTCTCTCCCATATATTTTAAATCATTTCTGAATTTCATCACCTAATACAATGTAATTACCACATAACAAGTTGCTATGCTCTATTATTAGAGAATCATGACAGGAAAATATACAATACCTCAGTTTATGAACTTAGTTCACTTTATCATTTTGGAGAATATGGCTGCCTTCGGGCTTCTGTGGGAATGATGGCTGCAGGCAGGTCTGTAATCTGAGGGAAACTGTAAACAGAAGTTTTGTCAAATGCTTTTGTTTAAGAACTGAACTGTTTGTGAATAGAAGCAATTATGCACTGAAGTATTCATGTAGTTTGAAGATTTCCTAGACGTTTTACTGAATATTTTCCCTCTAAAAATGGCTGAAGGTACGCCTATGGAGAGTCACACACACAAGCTTAAGAAAGTACAATGAGAAGTTCAGAAGTAAGAAAAATGCTGCAAAGTTGAAGTTAGGGAAAAATGCTCTGAGATCTATGTAATGGAATACAATATAGCCAAAATCATCTGGGCTGGATGTTGAGGATTCAGTTGAGTGAAGAGAAAAAAAAAATTTAATAGTTTACAATATGATAATCATTTCATGATGACTCAAAGAAAAAAAATCAAAACATTGGACTGCTACCTTGAGAAAGCAGAATAGTGGATAAATTTATTTTTTTCTTTATGCTTTCTTTGTGTGCCGAACTCTTTGCTATGAACACATCAATTTCCTCATCAATTTTTAAATGGTTAAAAAGAACTGAACAAATAACTTTTTTTATCTTTCAAAGGAATGGTTTTCAAAAGAATTCTCTCATAGAGGATTTCAAGCATGTCAAGGAAATTGTTCAGAATTGCTAAGAGTCTTATGGTAAATGTGACAAGGTTATAGTCTAACTTTCAACATGTTCATCATTAACGTTTCGCTGATCCCTAGCCTGTCTGGATGCATTGAGATGAATTTATTAGAGATGAGTAAATAAAAAAAGTGATTTTCTCTCTAAATTAATATAATGGCACACTTTGATGATGAATTTTCCAAATCATTTCAGGTTGCACCTTTCGCTCTCCAAGTTCAATTATCTTTGTCATAAAAAGCGTTTTTCCATAGACAACTTTTACCCATTTTTCACAGCTTAATTTAACCGTAAAGCTGTTAACATACCATTTTAAGCTGATGATAAATTGCCTTCTAACCTATTTGAAATTTTTTTTCAAATTAGTTGGTATAATACTCATAGATATAACCTTACCAATTATGTGGGGGAAAAATAAACCAAAAACATAAATATGGTTTTAACCTTGAAAGCTGACAAGCGTTTGGACAAAAAAGAGACTATTTTGTGTAATTAAATTTCTCTACTCGGGCCCGGCAGGATGGCTCAGTGGTCTAAAGCACCTGCTTAGGAAAGCTTAGGTGGCTGCAGGGACCGCGGTTCGATCCCAGGCACCACATGCTGCACCAGCCCTGCCCTCAGGGCAGGCTGAGCCGGCCATAAAAATAAATAAATAAACAAACAAAAGTTCTAAGC